>JALIRH010000216.1:0-176852 GCA_023055505.1 Callipepla californica brunnescens | reverse complement strand
GATGTGGGGGGGGGGAACATGGGGGACCATGGGGGGGGAGTATGGGGGGGCTATGGAGGACCGGGGGGGGGCTATGGGGGGGTCATGGGGCTATGTGGGGGTTGGGGGGGGTCATAGGGGGCTATGGGGGGGGGGCTGTGGGGGGGTTGGATGTGGGGGGGGGGGAACATGGGGGACCATGGGGGGGAGTATGGGGGGGAACATGGGGGACCATGGGGGGGAGTATGGGGGGGGCTATGGAGGACCGGGGGGGGCTATGGGGGGGTCATGGGGCTATGTGGGGGTTGGGGGGGGTCATAGGGGGCTATGGGGGGGGGGCTGTGGGTGGGTTGGATGTGGGGGGGGGGGACCATGGGGGGAGTATGGGGGGCTGTGGAGGGACACTGGAGGGCTATGGGGGGGGGCATGGGGATGTGGGGGGGAATGGGGGTTCAGAGACTCGGGGGGGGGGGGGGTCACAGGGTGGGGGGACATGGGGGGGCCGTGGGGGGGAGTCCTGGCAGGGGGTTGTGGGGGTCTTGGGGGGGGGGGGGGGGCGAAGGGGGGATGTGGGGTGGGGGTCTCTGAGGGAATATGGGGGTGACGTAGGGCTGTGGGGGGCTGGGAGTGTCATGGGGGGGGGGGCTAAGAGGAGTCAGGGGAGGGTTTGGGGGACCCCCCCCTTCCAACACTGATCCCTTCCCCCCACTTTTTGCCCCCCCCCCCCCCCCTTCAGCCCCCTCAGCGACGTGCCGGGCCCCAGAGCACGAATCCGAGGAGGGTGAGGATTTGGGGGGGGGGGGGGGGGGGGGGTGAAAGGCTGCCCCAATTTTTGGGGGGGGGGGGGGGGTGAAAGGCTGCCCCAATTTTTGGGGGGGGGGGGGAGCAAGAAGCAATTTGGGGGGGGGGGGCACCGCCATCAGCTGAGGGCATCCCCTAAGGGTGGTTGTATTGGGGGGGGGGGGTTCCCTTAGGGGAGGGGTGTCCCCCAAAATGCGGAGGTGCGTGGCGTTAAGGGGGGGGGGGCGATTAACAGAGGGGGGGTCCCCATTAATTGGGGTGGGGGGCACCGTCCTATAGGAATGGACCGCGACGTGGACTCGGAGGAGGCGTTGGCATCGCAAGGTGACGTGGGGACATGAAGGGGGGGGGGGGGGGCACACGGGTTTGGGGAGGGGGGACGACAGGGGGCTGATGTTGTGCCCCCCCCCCCCCCCCAGGACTCTGATCCATCCCAGCACCGCTGGAACCGAACCCTCCCCCCCCACCTCGTGCCCCTCCCCCACCCCCCAGGACACGGAGCCGGGTTTGGGGGGGGCCATGGGGGCGGCCGGACCCCCCCCATGTGCCCCAGGTTGTGGGGGGGGGCTCTCTGTGCTCCCCCCCGGCTTTTTTTGGTGCCCCCCCCCCCCACTAATAAAGGTCCCTTCAGCCTCAGCTGCGTCCTTTCTTGGGGGGGGGGGGGAGGGGCACATGGGGTCAGGGTGGGCGCGGGAGGGGGGGGGGGGGGGATGGGCTGAGTCTGTCCCCATCCCCAGGGGATGTCACCTCCATGGTCCCCATCCTCAGTGTCACCTCCACGGTTCCCACCCTAAGTCAGTGTCACCGCCATAGTCCCCATGTCACCTCCACTGTCCCCATCCCCAGTTAATGTCACCTCCACGGTCCCCATTTCCCCATCCCCTTGGTCAGTGTCACCTCCACTGTCCCCATCCCCATGAGATGTCACCTCCACTGTCCCATTTCCCATCCCTTGGGCAGTGTCACCTCCACGGTCCCCATCCTCAGTCAGTGTCACCTCCACTGTCCCCATCCCCATGAGATGTCACCTCCATGGCCCCGTCCTCGGTCAGTGTCACCTCCACAGGTCCCCATTTCCCATCTCCTGGTCAATGTCACCTCCACTGTCCCCACCTGCATGTGATGTCACCTCCACAGACCCCATTTCCTATCCCTTGGGCAGTGTCACCTCCACAGTCCCCATCGCCAGGTGATGTCACCACTGTGGTCCCCATCCCCAGTCAATGTCACCTCCATGGTCCCCCATCCCCATGAGATGTCACCTCCACAGTCCCCATCCCACAGTGGTGTCACCCCCACAGTCCCCACCCCCATGAGATGTCACCACTGTGGTCCCCAACCCCAATGATGTCACCCCCACGGTCCCCACCCCCACGAGATGTCACCTGCACAGTCCCCATCTCATGGTGGTGTCACCCCCATGAGATGTCACCTCCATGGTCCCCATCCCCAGATGATGTCACCTCCACTGGGGGTCAGCGTGGGAACCTCCGTGTGGGGACCCTGGGGCAGCGATACGGGGTGACGTGCGGTGCTACAGAGCAGCGTGGGATCCCATTGCGGTGTGGGATTGGTCCCACTGCAGTTTGGGATCAGATCCCATTCCAGTGTGGGATCGGATCCATTGTGGTGTGGGATCGGATCCATTGTGGTGTGGGATCGGATCCCATTGCATTTTAGGATTGGTCCCCATTGCGGTGTGGGATCGGATCCATTGCAGTGTGGGATCAGGTCCCATTGGAGTGTGGGATCAGATCCCATTGCGGTTTGGGATCAGATCCCAGTGCATTTAAGGATCGGATCCCATTGCAGTGTGGGATCAGATCCCATTGCAGTTTGGGATCGGATCCCATTGTGGTGTGGGATTGGATCCCATTGCAGTTTAGGATCGGTCCCATTGCAGTGTGGGATCGGATCCCATTGCGCTGTGGGATCGGATCCCATTGTGGTTTGGGATCAGATCCCAATGCATTTTAGGATCGGATCCCATTGCAGTTTGGGATCGGATCCATTGCAGTGTGGGATCGGATCCATTGCAGTGTGGGATCAGATCCCATTGTGGAGTGGGATAAGATCCATTGTGGTGTGGGATCGGATCCCATTGCATTTTAGGATTGGTTCCCATTGTGGTGTGGGATCGGTCCTGTTGCAGTTTGGGATTGGATCCCATTTCAGAGTGGGATTGGATCCCATTGTGGTGTAGGATCGGATCCCATTGCATTTTAGGATCGGGTCCCATTGCGGTGTGGGACTGGATCCCAATGTGGTGTGGGATCGGATCCCATTGCATTTTAGGATCAGATCCCATTGCAGTTTTGGGATTGGATCCCACTGTGGTGTGGGATCGGATCCATTGCGTTGTGGGATCGGATCCCATTGCCATTTAGGATCAGATTCCATTGCAGTGTGGGATCGGATCCCATTGCGGTTTAGGATTGGTCCCACTGCAGTGTGGGATCGGATCCCATTGCATTTTTAGGATCGGTCCCATTGCGGTATGGGATCAGATCCCATTTGCAGTTTGGGATCGGATCCCATTGCGGTTTAGGATTGGTCCCATTGCAGTGTGGGATCGGATCCCATTGCACTGTGGGATTGGTCCCATTGGAATGTGGGATCGGATCCCATTGCGGTGTGGGATTGGTCCCATTGCATTTTAGGATCGGGTCCCATTGCAGTGTGGGATCGGATCCCATTGCGTTATGGGATCGGTCCCATTGCAGTTTAGGATTGGATCCCATTTCAGAGTGGGATCGGATCCTGTTGCCATTTAGGATTGGTCCCGTTGCGGTGTGGGATCGGATCCCATTGGAATGTGGGATCGGATCCCATTGCATTTTAGGATCGGATCCCATTGCAGTTAGGGATCGGATCCCGCTGCAATTTAGGATCAGTCCCGTTGCAGTTTGGGATGGGATCCCATTGTGGTGTGGGATAGGATCCACTGCGGTGTGGGATTGGATCCCGTTGCAGTGTGGGATTGGATCCCATTGTGGTGTGGGATAAGATCCCATTGCATTTTAGGATCGGTCCCATTGCAGTATGGGATCAGATCCATTTCAGTGTGGGGATCAGATCCCATTGCGGTGTGGGATCGGATCCCATTGTGGTGTGGGATCAGATCCCATTGCGGTATGGGATCGGTCCTGTTGCAGTTTGGGATTGGATCCCATTTCAGAGTGGGATTGGATCCCGTTGCGGTGTGGGATCGGATCCCGTTGCCATTTAGGATCGGTCCCGTTGCGGTGTGGGATCGGACCCCGTTGCCATTTAGGATCGGTCCCGTTGCGGGTGTGGGATTTCCCCCCCTTTTTTTTGGGACAGAGGCGCAGTTCTCCGCCGTAAAAATCCAAAATTCCGTTTACTATTAACAACCGAAGTGTGGATGTACAAAGGGAGCGAAGCCGAGGGGCGAAGGAGCGCAGCCCGGAGGGAACGGGGACGGCCCCGGAGCGCCGCGGGACACACAGTGACCAGGACCGGCACACCTGGACACACCTGCCAGGACCTGGCACACCTGTACACAGCAACCAGGACCTGGCACACCTGGACACACACACCTGTACGCACCTGCCAGGACCTGGACCACCTGTACACATCTGCCAGGACCCGGCACACCTGTACGCCTAAACCAGGATCTGGCCCCACCTGTACACACCCACCAGGACCTGGCACACCTGTAAAGAAACCAGGACCCAGCACACCTGGACACAGCAACCAGGACCATCCCACCTGTACACACCTGCCAGGACCTGGCACACCTGTATGAAGCAACCAGGACCCACCCACCTGCACACACCTGCCAGGACCTGGCACATTTATACACACCCACCAGGACCCAGCACACCTGTACACACCCACCAGGACCCGGCACACCCTGGACACACTCACCAGGACCCACCCACCTGCACACACCTGCCAGGACTCGGCACACCTGTACACACCCACCAGGACCCGGCACACCTGTACACACCCACCAGGACCCACCCACCTGCACACACCTGCCAGGACCTGGCACATTTATACACAGCAACCAGGACCCGGCACACCTGTATGAAGCAACCAGGACCTGGCACACCTGTACACACCTGCCAGGACCCAGCACACAGCGACCAGGACCCAGCACACCTGTACACACTCACCAGGACCCACCCACCTGTACACACCTGCCAGGACTCGGCACACCTGTACACACCTGTACACACCCACCAGGACCCGGCACACCTGTACACACCCACCAGGACCCACCCACCTGCACACACCTGCCAGGACCTGGCACACCTGTACATACCCACCAGGACCTGGCACATTTATACACAGCAACCAGGACCCGGCACACCTGTATGAAGCAACCAGGACCTGGCACACCTGTACACACCTGCCAGGACCCAGCACACACCCACCAGGACCCAGCACACCTGTACACACCCACCAGGACCTGGCACACCTGGACACACTCACCAGGACCCACCCACCTGTACACACCTGCCAGGACTCGGCACACCTGTACACACCTGTATTCACCCACCAGGACCCGGCACACCTGTACACACCTGTACACACCCACCAGGACCCGGCACACCTGTACACACCCACCAGGACCCACCCACCTGCACACACCTGCCAGGACCTGGCACACCTGTACACACCCACCAGGACCCGGCCCACTGATGTCCATCCCAGTGGAGCATCCCACTGCCGCCCAGTTCACCAGTGCCATTCCACCACTCCCGTCCCAGTTGCTCCCAGTCCATCAGAGCCCATCCCAGTTGCTCCCAGTCCATCCCTCCATCCCAGTGCTTCCCAGTCCATCACTCCCATCCCAGTTGCTCCCAGACCACCAGTGCCTGGCCCAGTTATTCCCAGTCCATCAGAGCCCGTCCCAGTTCCTCCCAGTGCATCACTCCTGGCCCAGTTATTCCCAGTTCATCTCTCCGTCCCAGTTGCTCCCAGTCCATCACTGCCTGTCCCAGTTGCTCCCAGTGCATCACTCCTGGCCCAGTTATTCCCAGTTCATCTCTCCGTCCCAGTTGCTCCCAGTCCATCACTGCCTGTCCCAGTTGCTCCCAGTGCATCACTCCTGGCCCAGTTATTCCCAGTTCATCTCTCCGTCCCAGTTGCTCCCAGTCCATCACTGCCTGTCCCAGTTGCTCCCAGTGCATCACTCCTGGCCCAGTTATTCCCAGTTCATCTCTCCGTCCCAGTTGCTCCCAGTCCATCACTGCCTGTCCCAGTTGCTCCCAGTGCATCACTCCTGGCCCAGTTATTCCCAGTTCATCTCTCCGTCCCAGTTGCTCCCAGTCCATCAGAGCCCATCCCAGTGGCTCCCAGTGCATCTCTCCATCCCAGTTATTCCCAGTCCATCACTCCCATCCCAGTTGCTCCCAGTCCATCAGAGCCATCCCAGTTGCTCCCAGTGCATCTCTCCATCCCAGTTGCTCCCAGTCCATCACTCTCATCCCAGTTGCTCCCAGTCCATCAGAGCCCATCCCAGTTGCTCCCAGTGCATCTCTCCATCCCAGTTGCTCCCAGTCCATCACTCTTGGCCCAGTTATTCCCAGTCCATCAGAGCCCATCCCAGTGGCTCCCAGTGCAACTCTCCACCCCAGTTACTCCCAGTCCATCACTCTCATCCCAGTTGCTCCCAGTCCATCAGAGCCCATCCCAGTTGCTCCCAGTGCATCTCTCCATCCCAGTTGCTCCCAGTCCATCACTCTCATCCCAGTTGCTCCCAGTCCATCAGAGCCCATCCCAGTGGCTCCCAGTCCATCTCTCCATCCCAGCTGCTTGCTCCCAGTTGCTCCCAGTCCATCTCTCCGTCCCAGCAGCTCGCTCCCAGTGGCTCCCAGTCCATCTCTCCATCCCAGTGGCTCCCAGTCCATCTCTCCATCCGAGCAGCTCCCAGCATCTCGCTCCCAGTGCCTCCCAGTGGCTCCCAGTGCCTCCCAGTGCCTCCGTGGCAGCCTGGCGTTGGGCTCCGGAGCATGTTAGCGGCGCCTCGTGAAGCACACACACACAATGAGATCCTGGGGGTGCTGAGAGCGGCCAATGTCTGTGCAAAGCTGGGGGGGGGGGGCACGGAGCTCCCTGCGGGCGCGCCCTTCCTCCTCCTCCTCCTCCTCCTCCTCCGCCCCGCACCTTAGGACACGGCGGGGTCCTTGGGCTTGGGCTGCTCGGTCCCGCTCAGGAGGGCCATGGTGGGGTCCTCGGGGTACTCGTCGCCGTCGGTGAAGTAGGAGCCCTCTCCCAGCTCGAAGAAGATGGGGAGGTCCGCGCCGCCCACGTCCACCGCGCTCGAGTCCACCAGGAAGAGCGGCTGCGCCGTGTAGTGCACCAGCTGCTTCCCTGCAACGCAACGCCGCGTGGGGACGGCATGCGGGGGGCAGCGCGTGGGGAGGGGGGGGTGGGATGGGGTGGGGTGGGGTGGGATCAATGGGATGGGATGGGATGGGATGGGATGGGATGGGATCGATGGGATGGGATGGGGTGGGGTGGGGTGGGATGGGATGGGATGGGATGGGGTGGGGTGGTGTGGGATGGGGTGGGATCGATGGGATGGGATGGGATGGGATGGGGTGGGGGTGGGGTGGGGGGCAGCACGTGGGGAGGGGGGATGGGAAGGGATGGGATGGGATGGGATGGGGTGGGGTGGGGGGGCAGCACGTGGGGAGGGGGGATGGGAAGGGATGGGATGGGATGGGGTTGGGGTGGGGTGGGGTGGGGTGGGGTGGGGTGGGATCGATGGGGTGGGATCGATGGGGTGGGGTGGGGTGGGGTGGGATGGGGTGGGGTGGGATGGGATGGGATGGGGTGGGGTGGGGGTGGGGTGGGGTGGGGTGGGATGGGGTGGGGTGGGATGGGATGGGATGGGGTGGAGTGGGGTGGGGTGGGGGGCATCACATGGGGAGGGGGGAGGGGGAATGGGGGTGAGGAGGGGGGATGGGATGGGGTGGGGTGGGGTGGAGTGGGATGGGATGGGATGGGATGGGATGGGGTGGGATGGGGTGGGGTGGGGTGGGATGGGGGGCAGTACATGGGGAGGGGGGATGGGAAAGGGAAGGGAGGATAGGATGGGGAAAGGGGGATGATGTGGAGTACTGGGAATGGTATGGGGAGGTGGGGATGGGATGGGGGGAGTGGGGATGGGATGGGGGAGGGATTGTGGTGTGGTGTACTGGGAACGGTATGGGGACAAGGGGGTGGGACAGCGAGGGGGGGTGTGATGTGGAGTAGTGGGAATGGTATGGAGAGGGGGAGATAGGACGGGGAATGGGGGAGTGGGATGGGGGGTAATGATGTGGGGAGCTGGGGATGGGACCGGGAGGGGCGGATGGTTTGGGGAGGGGGGGGATGGGATGGGGAGGGGGGAATGGGATGGGGGAGGTGGGGAAGGGATGGGGAAGGGAGGATAATGTGGGGAACAGGGAGTGGTATGGGAATGGGGGATGGGATGGGGAAGGGGGGGTGGGATGGGAAGATGGGGATGCCATGGGGAGGTGGGGATGGGCAGCTGCAGGGCCGGGGTGCCCGTCAGCAACCTCTGCATCTGCTGGGGTGGAATATTTGGTGTCTGATCATCCCGAAAAGCACCGGGACTCCAAGGCACCATGTACCTGTGTCCGCCGCGCTGGGATCGGCCTCGGAGGGCTTCTGCTGCTCCTGGGATGAGAGCAGTCCTGAATCTGATGGAGAGGAGGGGGGGGGTCAGGGAACTGCTGCAACTGTGACCCTGCACTGCACTGTGACCCTGCACTGCTGCACTGTGACCCTGCACTGCACTGTGACCCTGCACTGCACTGTGACCCTGCACTGCTGCACTGTGACCCTGCACTGCTCTGTGACCCTGCACTGCTGCACTGTGACCCTGCACTGCACTGTGACCCTGCACTGCTGCACTGTGACCCTGCACTGCACTGTGACCCTGCACTGCACTGTGACCCTGCACTGCTGCACTGTGACCCTGCACTGCTGCACTGTGACCCCGCTCTGCTGCCTCCTGCTCCCGCTGTCACGCTGTGTGTCACTCACGCTGGCCAGGCTGCTGTCCAGGTCCGGGAGGTTCATGTCCGTAACCGTCATCGAAGGGCTGAAGAGCTGCAGAACCAAGCGCTGTTGGGGGTCCGGAGGGATAAAATGGGGGGGGGGGGGGGGGCAGGGGCAAATGTGGGGGACCCCTGCATAGGGGAGGGGGCTGGCGGTAGGGGGGGCACCCAGAATGGGGTGGGGGGGGGGGGCATAGGGGAGATATGGGGACCCTGGCATTGGGGAGGGGGTGGGAAGTGGTGGGGGGACGACACATGGGGACACAGGGATGGGTGGGTGGGGGGGGGTGGACACGTGGGGATACAGGGATGGGGGGGTTTGGGGGGGTGGTGGGGGAGGGGAAACGTGGGAACGCTGGGATGGGGGGTGGTTGGGGGCGAGGGTTGGGAAATGTGGGGACACCGGGATGGGGGAGGGGAGAGGGGGGGTGGGGGGAAATGTGGGGACACCAGGATGGGGAGTGGGGGAGGGAAACATGGGGATACCAGTATGCAGAAGTTGGGAGGGGGGGGTGGAATTTGGACACCAGGATGGGGGGGGGGGGGAAGTGGGGGGAGGGGAAATGTGGGGACACTGGAATGGGGGAGGGGAGAGGGGGGTGGGGGCGGAAACATTTGGACACTGGGTTGTGGAGGGGGGGATGTGGGGACAGCAGGGTGGGGGGTGGGGGGAGGGGACGTGGGGGGGGAAACGTGGGGACACTGGGATGGTGGTGGGGGAGGGGGGGAGGGGAAATATGGGGACACCGGGATGGGGGAGGGGACGGGGGGGGGGGGAACACGGGGACACTGGGATGGGGTTTTGGGGGCGGGGTGGGAGGTATGGGGGGGAAATGTGGGGACACCGTGATGGGGAAGGGGAGAGGGGGGTGGAGGGGGAATATTTGGCCACTGGGATTGGGGGGGGGGGTTTGGAACTGGAGACAGCAGGATGGGGGGTGGGGGGGAGGGGACGTGGAGGGGGAAATGTGGGGACACCGGGATGGTGGTGGGGGAGGGGGGGGAGGGGAAATATGGGGACACCGGGATTGGGGATGGGAGGGGGTAAATGTGGGGACACTGGGATGGGGGAGGGGGGGCTGGGAGGTATGGGGGGGAAATGTGGGGACAGCAGGATGGGGGGTGGGGGATGGGGGGGATGTATTTGGATACTGGGATGGGGGAGGAGGGTGGTGGGAGGTCATGGGGGAAATGTGGGGATACCGGGATGGGGGAGGGGAGAGGGGGGGTGGGGGGAAATGTGGGGACACCAGGATGGGGGAGGGGGGGGGGAAATATTTGGATACCGGGATGATGGGGGGGGGGGAAAACATGGGGACACTGGGATGGGGGAGGGGATGGGGGGGGGAACATGGGGACACCGGTATGGGGGGTAGGGGAGGGGGGGGAGGAAACGTGGGGACCCCAGGATGGGGTTTAAGGGGGTTGGGGGGCTGGAAGGGGGGGACGTGCTACTCTCGTCCAGCAGCGCGCTCGTGTCCACGCTGAAGCCGTGCGTGCTCAGCATGGTCTGCAGGTTGTCCAGGTTGGAGTCGATGGAGTCCAGGTGGTCGTTGAGTTCGTTCCTGAGTGGGAGAGGTGGGGGTTTGGGGGGGATTGGGGGGGGTGGGGGGACACAGCGGAGCTGAGCGTGGCATGCGGGCACTGCTCGACCCCGGGATCCTCCACGGGAGATCCGTTGTGATCTGCAAGGACCCTTCCAGCCCAACTGTCCCCTGTAAGGACCCTTCCAGCCCCACCATCCCACGTAGATGTGATCTGTAAGGACCCTTCCAGCCCAACTGTCCCCTGTAAGGACCCTCCCAGCCCCACCATCCCATGGCTGTGATCTGCAAGGACCCTTCCAGCCCAACTGTCCCCTGTAAGGACCCTCCCAGCCCCATCATCTCATGGCTGTGATCTGTAAGGACCTTTACAGCCCAACCATCCCACGTAGATGTGATCTGTAAGGACCCTTCCAACCCAACTGTCCCCTGTAAGGACCCTCCCAGCCCAACCATCCCATGGCTGTGATCTGTAAGGACCCTTCCAACCCGACCCATACTATGCCACTGTGATCTGCAAGGACCCTTCCAACCCCCACCATCCCATGGCTGTGATCTGTAAGGACTTTTACAGCCCAACCATCCCACGTAGATGTGATCTGTAAGGACCCTTCCAACCCAACTGTCCCCTGTAAGGACCCTTCCAGCCCAACCATACCCATGGAGATGTGATCTGTAAGGACCCTTCCCAATCCTACCCATACTGTGTCACTGTGATCTTTAAGGACCCTTCCAACCCAACCAACCCACGGCTCTAGAATCTTCAAGGACCCTTCCAATCCATTCCACACTTTAATGCCAGGACACGAGCAGCAAAGCTTCACTCCCTGCCAGGACTTGAGCTGCAAAGCTTTGCTCCCTGCCAGGACCTGAGCTGCGAAGCTTTGCTCCCTGCCAGGACCTGAGCTGCAAAGCTTTGCTCCCTGCCAGGACCTGAGCAGCAAAGCTTCGCTCCCTGCCAGGACCTGAGCAGCAGAGCTTCGTCCCCTGCCAGGACCTGAGCAGGAAAGTTTTGCTCCCTGCCAGGACCTGAGCTGCAAAGCTTCGCTCCCTGCCAGGACCCAAGCTGCAACTCTTCATTCCCTGTCAGGACCTGAGCAGCAAAGCTTCGCTCCCTGCCAGGACCTGAGCAGCAGAGGCTGCACACACACACACACACACACACACACACGCACACACACACACCCCTGCCAGGACTGCGTGTGCTCCCTCCCCCCCTCCTCCACCCACGGGGCTGACCCCAAACAAAGGGTGCTCTGTAGCTCCAATTTCAGCCCTGGGGGCCCCGCTGCCATCCCAGGGGCTCCGATGGCAGCTGGGGGGGGAGGGGGAGCTCCGATGGCAGCTGGGGGGGCTTTGATGGCAGCTTTGGGGTGGGGGGGTGGGCTCCAATGGCAGCTGGGGGAGCTTTGATGGCAGCTGGGGGGGGCTCTGATGGCAGCCCAGGGGTGCTCGGTGCCCTTCATTTAGGGGCAGAATGGGGTTGTCTGTGCTCCCAGCAATGATGGGAGGGGATCACCGTGGCTGTCGGTTCCAACCTGAACATTCTGTTCTGTGACCTGTAAGGACCCTTCCAACACAGCCGTGTCCTCAAGGACTCTTCAAACCCAACTATGCCAGAGCTCTATAATCTTCTAAGATCCTTCCAACCCAACCCAACTCAACCCAACCCAACCCAACCCAACCCAACCCATCTCAACCCAACTCAACTCAACTGAACCCAACCCAACCCAACTCAACCCAACCCAACCCAACCCATCCCATCCCAACCCAATCCAACCCAACTCAACTCAACCCAACTCAACCCAACCCAATCCATTTCTTCTTTCTCAGACCTTTAAGGACCCTTCCAACCCAACCACAGCATGGCTCTGTGGTCCTCCAAGACCCTTCCAACCAAACCCATCCCATGGCTCTCTGATCTTTAAGGACCCTTCCAACCCAACCATTCTGTGGTTCTGTGACCTTGAAGGACCCTTCCAACCCAACCCATCCCATGGCTGTACGATCTTCAAGGACTCTTCCTACCCAACCATCCCATGGCTCTGTGATCTTAAAGGACCCTTCCATCCCAACCATCCCACAGCTCTGTGGTCTTTGAGGACCCTTCCATCCCAACCATCCCATGTCTCTACCACCTTCAAGGTCCATTCCATCCCAACCCATTTCCTGATTCTATTTCAGCACAAATCAAGGAGAGCAGTGCGGAGCACTTACTTGTCGAGGCAGGCCAACGCTGAGGCACTTTTCCTGGGGCTGAGGCTGCGCGGTGCTGTTGCCGGCCGCGGCGGTCGTGGTGCTGGGCTCGTTCTCCTGCAGGATGGAGGGTCGATGAAGGTGGAGGGAGACAGAGAGGTTTTCAACAGCGGGGGGGTTCCCTGGGCTGGCCTCCTCTACCTTGGGGCTGCGGGAGGGACTGGGGGGCTCCTCTTTGATGCGGACCACAGGGCTGCTCCTGGGAGAAAAGAGATGGAAGAGGGTGAGGACGACACACGTGTGATTTCCAGGTGTGCTTCCACACAACAGGACAGAAATCCCGTTGCTCTCGCCCACGATGCCTCGGGGTCAGACACAGAGAGGAGGCTGAAAGTGGCCGCAAATGTTTCTTCCCCGACTCTGCTCCTAACCAGCTCCCTGATGCGGTGTTTTCTGCATCTCCCGTTTGCTGCACTACCTCGGCACAACCGAGTCCTCGCTGCTGCTCTTGGGTGTCCTGGTTGACCAACAGCTGGCCAACAGTTGACCAATGATTGACCAACAGTCAACCAGTGGTTGTCTGACAGCTGAACAATGGTTGACCATCCATTGACTGACAGCTGACCAATGATTGACCAATGGCTGACCAATGGTTGACCAATGGTTGACCAACGTCTGTCTGACAGCTGAACAATGGTTGACCAATGACTGACCAACAGCTGACTGGCAGTTCAGCAATGGTTGGATGATAGGTAACCAATGATTGACCAATTGTTGACTGACAGTTGACCAGTTGTCGATCAGAGGCTGACCAACAGCTGACTGACAGCTGACCAATGGCTGAATGACAGTTAACCAATGACTGACCAAGGGTTGACTGACAGTTGACCAATGGCTGACCAACAGTCAACCAACAGCAGACCGACAGCTGACCAATGGCTGAATGATAGTTAACCAATGACTGACCAATGGTTGACTGACAGCTGACCAATGGTTGAATGATAGTTAACCAACAGTTGACCAAGGGTGGCCCGACTGTTTGTCAATGGTTGACCAACAACTGACCACATGGTTGAACAACAGTTGACTAATGGTTGACCAACCACTGACTGACAGCTGACCAATGACTGAATGACAGTTAGCCAACAGTTGACCAAGGGTGGCCCGACAGCTGACCACCTGGTTGATCAACAGTTGACTAACGGTTGACCAACCATTGACCGACAGTTGACCAATTGTCAAGCAGTGCTTGACCAACGCCTGACCAATGGTTGACCAACAGCTGGCCAGTGGTTGACGGATGGCTGACGCTGCTCAGCGCCCCGCAGGCACTTCAGGACAGGGTGGGTCACGGGGAGGAGGCGGTGGTTTTACCAGTGCGGTTAAAACCACGCAACTTTTGATGCAGAGCTGCTGCAAACAGACAGGGATAACCCTAACCCTAACCCTTTACAGCTCCCTTTCATCGCATACCCACTGGGACACGCATGGCACCGACAGCACCGTGCCACAGCTGCTAAGGGAAGGGAAGGTGGCTCCTCTGGTCAGCCCTCATAGCGCAGATGGAAAACACATGAGCTCACTGGTTTGGGCTGGAAGAGGCTCCATCAGGAAAGGACGGAGATGACAAAAGAGAAGGAAAGGACCCATTTGGATACTGTGTGCTCTGCGTTGAAGCGTGAGCGCTCCTGGCAGAGAGTACTGAGGCGATAAATGGTACTTTGGGTGGTTAGGTGCCAGCACCAGAAATAACCCATTAAAGAGGAGGAAGAAACAAGACAACGCAGCGTGCTCAAGAAGGACGGCCCCACTCAACAGCCCACAGTGTTGGGAGGGAATGGGGCCACGGAACAGCTGCACTGGGGGAACTGGGAGAGGCTCTGCCATCCCAACGATGGGGGCAGGTACACGTGAGTGGGCTCCTCGAGGCTCCTGGTCCAACTCTGCTGCTCTCCCAGTGATGTCGGCACAAAGAAAGGAGCTGCTCTAACATGGCATCGTGGGATGGGTTGGGTGGGAGAAGGGTCCTTAGAGATCAGAGAGACAGTGACAGAACGGGTTGGGTTGGAAGGGTCCTGGAACATCACAGAACCACAGCACGACTGGATTGGAGAGAGACCCCCAGCCCCACCACTGCCGTGCCCAGCACCGGGACAAGGGGCACTGGGCACAAACTGGGCACAGACTGGAGCCCGAGGAGTCCCATCTGAATGTGAAGGTGGCACAGAACGCCCTGAGGGGTCACCCCCAGGGAGAGCACGGAGCTGCCGACTCACCTCTCATCCAGGCTGCCGCTGGGAGACGCTGAGGGGCTGGACTGGGCCAGCTCCGTCACGTCCGAGATGATGGGACCGGAGTTGGTCGACGAATCCGGGGAGTAGATGTTGGAGCCGCTGTACGCCGGGGAAGAAGCCTGAAACGACAAGGGCAGCACGTTTCCTGGGAAACACGGGTGAAGGAAAAACACCAGATCCCTTTTTCCGGATCACTCAGCACTCAGGACGGCTCGAAGCTCCAACGTGAAGCTTTCCCCTCCCACTCATCACCTCCGCTTTCCATGGAAGATGGAATTTGGATGGTGAGGATCTACAGACGGACAACGTTGGACCAGGAAACTTCAACGGTCCCTTCCAACTCAAAGGGTTCTACGATTCCGTGACACAGAAACTGATGCTCTTACAGGACCCTTCCATCTGTACTGTACTGCTCGGCTCTGCTCTGTCCAACTTGCTCTGTCCCCTCCTGCCCTGCTCTGTCCCCTCCTGCTGTGCTCTGTCCCTTCCTGCTCTGTCCCTTCCTGTCCTCTGTCCCCTCCTGCCCTGCTCTGTCCCCTCCTGCCCTGCTCTGTCCCCTCCCGCTCTGCTCTGTCCCCTCCTGCCCCCCTCTGTCCCTTCCCTGCTCTGTCCTCTCCTGCTCTGTCCCCTCCTGACCCCCTCTGTCCCCTCCTGTTGTCCCCTCCTGCTCTGCTCTGTCTCCTCCTGCTCTGCTCTGTCTCCTCCTGCTCTGCTCTGTCCCCTCCTGCCCCCTCTATCCCCTCCTGCCCTCTCTGTCCCCTCCTGTTCTGCTGTCCCCTCCTGCCCTCCTCTGTCCCCTCCTGCTCTGTCCCCTCCTGCCCTGCTCTGTCCCCTCCTGCTGTCCCCTCCTGCCCTGCTCTGTCCCCTCCTATTCTGCTCTGTCCCCTCCTGCCCTCTTCTGTCCCCTCCTGTTGTCCCCTCCTGCCCTCCTCTGTCCCCTCCTGCTTTCCCCTCCAGCCCTGCTCTGGCCCTGCCCTTCTCTGTCCCCTCCTGCCCTGCTCTGTCCCCTCCTGCCCTGCTCTGTCCCCTCCTATTCTGCTCTGTCCCCTCCTGTTGTCCCCTCCTTCCCTCCTCTGTCCCCTCCAGCCCTGCTCTGGCCCTGCCCTTCTCTGTCCCCTCCTGCCCTGCTCTGTCCCCTCCTGCCCTGGTCTGTCCCCTCCTGTTCTGCTCTGTCCCCTCCTGCCCTGGTCTGTCCCCTCCTGTTCTGCTCTGTCCCCTCCTGCCCTGCTCTGTCCCTGCCCCCTCTGTCCCCTCCTGCTGTCCCCTCCTGCCCTGCTCTGTCCCTGCCCCCTCTGTCCCCTCCTGCTGTCCCCTCCTGCCCTGCTCTGTCCCCTCCCACTCTGCTCTGTCCCTGCCCTGCTCTGTCCCCTCCTGCTCTGCTCTGTCCCACTCTGCTCTGTCCCTGCCCTGCTCTGTCCCCTCCTGCCCTGCTCTGTCCCACTCTGCTCTGTCCCTGCCCTGCTCTGTCCCACTCTGCTCTGTCCCTGCCCTGCTCTGTCCCCTCCGGTCACACAGCACCGAGCTGAGCCACAGCAACCCCGCAGGGATCCGTCCCCTCCGCCCCGCGGCACTCACTGCGTACGGGGACGAGCCGTGGACGTGCTCCAGGGAGTACTGGCGGCTGTACTTGGGCATGGAGTGCGCTGAGCCGCTGTCGTTCAGCATCAGGGGGCTGCAACACAGACCCGAACAGCGCGGGGTCACAGCACTGCGGGGACATGGCTGTGGGGGGAGCACGGGGGGGGGACAGTGTGGGGTGCGAACGGAGCAGAGACGGAGGTGGATGGAAAGGCCCAGAGGGGAGAAGTGGGTGTGCTGCAGCACAGTCCTGGGGCAGAACCGGTAATGGTCAGAGGAAAATGAATGTGGTGATCACCTCTGAGGGGACTCCAGGGCCACCAGCAAGGACTGAATCACCCCAAGAGCCAGCAGCAGGGATTGAATCATCCCAAGAGCCAGCAGCAGGGAATTAATGCCCCCATGGCACACTGAGTGCCACCAGCGGAGGAACTGATGCCCCCATGGCACAATAAATGCCACCAGCAGGGAATTGATGCCCCCATGGCACACTGAGTGCCATCAGTGGAGGAATTGATGCCCCCATGGCACAATAAATGCCATCAGCAGGGAATGAATGCCCCCATGGCACAATAAATGCCACCAGCAGGGAATGAATGCCCCCATGGCACACTGAGTGCCACCAGCAGGGAATGAGTGCCCCCAGCACCCTGGAACGAAGGCTTGGTGACTCTGGGAGTGTGCCCCAGCATGACGTTGGTTCCTTTACAGTGTAATGGGGAGGAATATCACGACGGGGACGGGACGCCGCAGTGGTCGAGCAGGATGAAGGCTGCTCTGCATCCTCTGGGGTCACAACCTCCCCGTGCCCATCCCAGAGCAGCGTCAGCGGGGACGTGGAGGCTCTCACGACCCCGAGGACAGTCCTACCCCACTGGCACGGCTGCTACAGGAGACAGAGGGCTGGGGGACCCCCTCTGCTGCTCCCCCCTTTGTTCTCAGACAGGGAACCTTCATCTGGAGGTAGAAAAGCAGACTTACATCTTCCTCTTCACGCCCAGGATACGGTTGGATTGCACCAATGAGATCAAAAACTGGATGAGCTGCGAGGAGAGAAAAAGGAAAAGCTGTCGGGACTCAGATTAAAGCACAATGGAAAGAGCTCCGGTGCGAGGCCAAGCTGGGGTAAGGGCTGCCGTCCCAACACGCTGTGCCACCGTGCGGCCGAACCTGGGCACGCTCAAGGCTGGGGGAGGGGGAACCCAGGGGGGATCAACATGGTCACTGCGGGGTCCTGCGCCCGGGGAGGAACGACCGCACGGAGCAGTGCAGGTTGGGGCTGAGCTGCTGCAAAGGAGCTCCGCCTGAAGGACCTGGGGGTCCCGCTCAGCAACAGTTGGCCAACGGTTCAGCCGCCGTCAGCAAATAGTTGAACAGTGGTTGGGCACTGGTTGAGCTGTGGTTGAGCTGTGGTTGAGCTGTGGTTGACCAGTAGTTGGCCAGTGGTTGACTGGAAGCTGACCACGAGGCAGCAGAGAGCACTGGTGGCCACTGATGGACCAGCAGTTGACCACTGGTTGACCAACAGTTGGCCAACAGTTGAGCACAAGCCAACTGTGAGCTCTGTTGGCCACAAGGGCCACTGATGGACCAATATTTGACCAATAGTGGATCAACAGTTGACCATGAGGCAGCAGAGAGCCCTGGTGGACAGGAGGGCCGCGGACGGAGCAGCAGTTGACCACTGGTTGACCAACAGTTGGCCAGCAGTTGACCAGGAGCCAGCAGTGAGCTCTGGTGGCCACGAGGGCCACTGACGGACCAACAGTCGACCAACGGTTCAGCAGCAGTGGACCAATGGATGACCATGAGCCAGTGGTGAACCCTGGTGGCTGAGAGGGACAATGACTGACCAACAGCTGACCAACGGTTGAGCAGTGGTTGACCAATGGTTGACCATAAACCAGTGGTGAGCCCTGGTGGCCAGGAGGGCCACTGATGGACCAACACTTGATCAATGGTTGACCAACAGTTGACCAACAGTTGACCAGGAGCCAGCAGTGAGCTATGGTGGCCGAGAGGTCCACTGTTGACCAACAGTTGACCAATGGTTGACCAACAGCTGGCCAACAGTTGACCACAATCCAGCAGTGAGCTCTGGTGGCCACGAGGGCCACTGACGGACCAACACTTGACCAATGGTGGATCAACAGTTGACCATGAGGCAGCAGAGAGCCCTGGTGGACATGAGGGCCACTGACGGACGAGCAGTTGACCACTGGTTGACCAACAGTTGGCCAACAGTTGACCATGAGCCAGCAGTGAGCGCTGGTGACCAAGAGATGCACTGGTTGACCAACAGTTGACCGATGGTTGAGCAGTGGTTGACCAATGGTTGACCAGGAGCCAGCAGTGAGTCCTGGTGGCTAAGAGGGCCAACGGGACCCCGGGGTGCGTTGCCCAGAGCACGGCCAGCAGGGCAGGGAGGTGCTCCTCCCCTCTGCTCTGCCCTGGGGGGCACTGCTGGAGCACTGCGCCCACTGCTGGGCTCCCAGTTCAGGGCAGACTGGGAGGGACTGGTGGAGGGAGCCCAGAGGAAGGCTGTGGGGACGGTGGGGGCCCGGAGCCCCTCCAGGCTGAGGGGGGTCCGAGTGGTGCTGACCCATATCTGTGGGGCAGGAGGAGCGGGCTGTGCTCTGTTGGGTGTTACCCAAGACAAGGGGCAGTGGGCACAAACCGGAGCGCAGGTGGCTGCACCTGAACAGGACACAGCTCCCAGCTGAGCTCTGCCCCACAGCTCTGCCCCACAGCCCAACCCTCCGTGCCGCATTTCCAGCACGTTCACTTTACCTTATTGACCACTTTCTGCTGCTGCGCGTGCTTCTGCCTCAGGCTGGCCACCTCCCTCCATAACGCCTCGTTCTCACTGCAACGGGAGCAAAAAAAGGCCGCTCAGATCCAACAAAGCCCGAGGGGGAGCGAGGCAGAAAGGCAGGAGGCACTTAAAGAGGAGAAACACAACAACACGGCACGGCGAAAGAGCGCGGAACAGAACGAGGACTCTGAGCAGACAGCACCGAGCAAGTGCCCTAAAAAAGGTAACACGTTATGAAGCAGAAGGAAACCGGTCAGAGGGAGCCCCTCCCAAAGAGGTCAGATGGCGAGGAAGATGACGAGCCTTCATCCTGCGACCACCAGGAGAAGCCCCTTCCCACGGACGGCACGAGGAGGAGGGACAGCTCCAAAGGAGTCCCTGCAAATCCATTAACGTGGATGCACTTGGCTGTTATATGCAATGTTGGTGGAGCGATCCCCCCTGCAGCCATACGCCGAATAAACACGCCTGCCTTATAACCCAACTCTGGGTTACGGGCTTTGATCCCTCGGGTCAGGAGCTCGGCGTCAGCCTGCTCTGTCCCTCCTCACTCCCCCAAGTGACTCCCACCGTGTGGCGTGGTTTAAGCTCTGCACCGGTGTGACCTCACCTCACGCTCCCACCTCGGAATCCACTTGGCCGTTTTCGACCTTTTCTGCCCCAATCTTGTGTCAGTTTCGAGGCTGAGCTGCAGCCCCCAGCCAGCCTTCCCTGGTGCCCCATCCTTGTTGGGGCACCTGGTCCCCAGGAGATCCGGTGGGAGAAGCAGAGTCGTTCAGGTTGGAGAAGACCTCCAGGATCCTCCAGCCCAACGCCAACCCACACTACCATGACCCCGAATAGAACCACGGAGTAATAAAGATTGGAAGTGACCTCTAGGGCTGCCAGTCCAACCCCAAACCACCCCATCATGACACTAAATAGACCCGTAGAGTCATTAGGGTTGGAAGAGACACCCAATATCCCCCCAGCCCAACCCCAACCCACCCCCATCATGACACTAAATTGACCCATAGAGTCACTGAGGTAGGAAGAGATCCCTGAGATCCCCCAGTCCAACACCAACCCACTCCCACCATAACCCTAAATAGAACCACAGAGTCACCAAGGTTGGAAGAGACCCCTAGGATCACCCAGCCCAACCCCCACCCACCTCATTGCAACACTGGAGACCCGTAGAGTCACTGAGATAGGAAGAGATCTCCAAGACCCCCAGCCCAACGCCAGCCCACCTCATCCCAACACTGGAGACCCATGGAGTCATTCAGGTTGGAAGAGACCCCTAGGATCCCAAAGTCCAACCCCAACCCACCCCGCTGTGACACTAAACAGAACCACAGATTCATTAAGGTTGGAATTGACCTCTAGGACCACCCAGTCCAACCCTGACCTATCCCCACTGCGATCCTAAACAGAACCATAGTCATTAAGGTAGGAAGAGACCTCCAAGATCCCCATCCCAACCCCAACCCACCCCATCACGACACTAAATTGTCCTGTAGAGTCACTGAGGTAGGAAGAGATCCCTGAGATCCTCCAGTACAACCGCAACCCACTCCCACCATAATCCTAAATAGAATTACAGAGTCATTAAGGATGGAAGAGATCTGTAGGATCCCCCAGCCCAACCCCAACCCACCCCCACCATAACCCTAAATAGAACCACAGAGTCACCAAGGTTGGAAGAGACCTGTAGGATCACCCAGCCCAACCCCAACCCACCGCACCATGACCCTACACAGAACCATGGATTCATTCAGGTTGAGAAGAGATCTCCAAGACCATTTCAACCCGAGCCCATCCCCACTGTGACCTTAAACAGAACCACGGAGTCATTGGGGTTGGACGCCCAGGATCACCCAGCCCAACCCCAACCCACCGCACCGTGACCCTAAATCAAACCATGGACTCGTTAAGGTTGGAAGAGACCCCGAGGACCCCACCCCACCCCCACCACCGTGTCCCCAAGTGCCACATCCCTGCCGCCTATGGGGCAGTGCTACGGGGCCGTTCAATCCGCCCTCCGACCCAAACCTTCCCGCACCCCTGCGATCCCACAGACCCTTCCAACCCCTCTGGGACCGCTCTTCCCCCGCTGGTGTGGCAGAGCTGTTCAGAGCAGAGGACCTCTGGAGGTCCCACCCGGCTCCATCAGCTGTGCGACGCCGCGACTGGAAACCCATCTTTAGAGCAGGGGGGTTCCGACCCACGGCCGCTTTTCATACAATCATATCATGGAATCATATCATAGAATCGTATCACAGAACCACAGGACGGCCTGGGTTGGAAGGGCCCATAACGACCACGTATTTTCCACCCCCCGCCATGCGCAGGGCCGCCCAGCAGCGCACCCAGCCCGGCCTTGGATGCCTCCGGGGACGGGGCACCCACCACCTCCCTGTGCGAAAAACTGCCTCCTCATCTCCAACCTAAACCTCCCCTGTCCCAGCTAAAAACCATTCCTCTTTTCCTATCGCTATCCACCCCCGCAAACAGCCACCCCATATTTGTACGCTCCCTCTAAGACCGCAACGGGGTCTCCCGGAGCCTACTCTTCCCAAAGCTGAACAATCCCAGTTCCCTCAGCCCTTCCCCACAGGAGAGGTGCTCCAGCGCTCTGATCCGCTTCGTGCCCCTCCTCCGGACCCTCTCCAGGAGCTCCACGTCCCTCCTGCGCCGGGACCCCCCAGCTCTGGACGCAGCACTGCAGGTGGGACCCCACAAGAGCTGAGCAGAGGGGGACCATCCCCTCCCCATCCCTCTGCCCACCCCTCTTTTAATGCAGCCCAGAACACGGCTGTCCCTGCAGGCTGCAGGCACGCACCGCTGGCTCACGTGCGGCTTCTCGTCCTCCAGGACCCCCCCCACAAGTCCTCCTCCTCCACGCTGCTCTCCAGGAGATGTTCCCCCCAGTTTGTGGGACCCCCCGGGGCTGCCCCATCCTCCTGCAGCTCCCTCGGGATGCTTTCCCTTCCTTGCGATGTATGGACCGTGCCGTTCCGTTTGGTGCCATCACAGCTGCCGGGGGTGAGGGTGCCGAAGAGCACCGACCCCAGGAGCGGCCCCCGAGGGGTCCACCCTGACCCCACAGACCGTGTCCCCCTGGCTGCACCCGGCCACCACTTCCCAATCCGCCCAGCAGTGCCTCCTCCCAATCCACACCTCTCCCACGGCCGTGCCGGGATGATTTTGGGGGTTGGGGTTCCCCGTCCCATCATCAGCAGCTCTGGGTGTCCCAGCACAGAAGAGAAGAACTGCACTCCCACGGGGACATGTCCCATGGGGACATGGGGACAGCAACGGGGACATGGGGACAGCAGTCGGGACCTCCTGGCCATTGCACAGTGCCACAGACATGGGGACCCAGCAATAGGGACATGGGGACAGCAATGGGGACATGGGGACAGCAGTGGGGACATGGGGATAGCAATAGGGACATGGGGACAGCAATGGGGACATGGGGACAGCAATGGGGACCTCCAGGCCACAGCACAGCACTGGTGACATGGGGACAGTGCTGGTGACATGGGGACATCACCACTGACCTGGGGGACACAGGGCCCCAATACAGAGCGGTGACATGGGGACAGTGACATGGGGGACACAGGGCCCCAGCACAGAGTTGGTGACATGGGGACAGTGACATGGGGGACACAGGGCCCCAGCACAGGGTGGTGACATGGGGACAGTGACATGGGGGACACAGGGCCCCAGCACAGCACCAGTGACATGGGGACACAGGGCCCCAGTATAGAGCGGTGACATGGGGACAGTGACATGGGGGACACAGGGCCCCAGCACAGAGCGGTGACATGGGGACAATGACATGGGGGAGACACAGGGCCCCAGCACAGAGCGGTGACATGGGGACAGTGACATAGGGGACACAGGGGCCCTTTACAGAGTGATGACATGAGGACAGTGACATGGGGGACACAGGGCCCCCAAACAGAGCGGCGACATGGGGATCCCAGCACAGCACCGGTGACATGGGGACAGCATCCTGGAGGGCACAGCTCCCCACCCCCCTTCCCCACCACCCCTCCCCCCCCATCCTGAGCCGCAGCCGCCCCGTTATCTGCCCGGCCCCATTACGGCGGTCCCCACGGTGCCGTTATCAGCCGGGCCCAGCAGCAGCGCTCGTTTATCAGCTCCGCGTCCCAGCCCCGCGCAGATAACGGCGCTGCGGGTGAGGGCACAGCTCCGCTCCACCGCCGCCAGCAGCGCTCCGAACATCTCTTGGCAGTGCCCGCATTTGCAATTAAAAGGGAAACGCAGCGCTCTCATCGGCGCTCTCAGGAAAAGCCGTGAGCGACACCCAGCCCCAGGAACCGGGAGTGCTGGCCCAGGAACCGGGAGTGCTGCCCCAGGAACCGGGAGTGCTGCCCCAGGAACGGGAGCGGCCCCGGGCCCTTCCAGCACAGCCACAACGAGGGTTCTGAAGGGCCCTTCCAACTCAGCACAACCGTTCCATGGCTCTGTGATCTTTAAGGACCCTTCCAACCCAACACAACCATTCCTCAGCTCTGTGATCTTTAAGGACCCTTCCAGCACAGCCACACCGTGCCTTGGCAATTCTGAAGGGCTCGTCCAACTAAGCACAACCATTCCACGGCTCTGTGATCTCTAAGGACCCTTCCAAAACAACCATCCCATAGTTCTGTGATCTTTAAGGACCCTTCCAACCCAACACAACCATTCCATGTCTCTGTGATCTTTAAGGACCCTTCCAACCCAACCATGCTGTGATTCTATGGTTCTGAAGGGCCTTTCTAACTCAACACAACCATTCTGCGGCTCTGTGATCTCTAAGGACCCTTCCAACTCAACACAACCATTCCATGGTCTGTGATCTTTAAGGACCTTTCCCACCCAACCGTGCTGTGATTCTATGGTTCTGAAGGGCCCTTCCAACTCAACACAACCATTCCATGGCTCTGTGATCTCTAAGGACCTTCCCAACACCACCTTTGTGTGGTTCTGTGATCTTTATGGACCCTTCCAGCACAGCCACGCTGTGCTTTGGCGGTTCTGAAGGGCCCGTCCAACTCAATGCAACCATTCCACAGCTCTGTGATCTTTAAGGACCCTTCCAACTCAACACAACCATCCCATAGTTCTGTGATCTTTAAGGAACCTTCTAACCCAACACAACCATTCCTTGGCTCTGTGATCTTTAAGGACCCTTCCAACCCAACCGTGGTGTGCTTCGGCAGTTCTGAAGGGCCCTTCCAACTCAAAGCAACCTTTCCTCAGCTCTGTGATCTTTAAGGACCCTTCCAGCACAGCCACACCGTGCCTCAGCAGTTCTGAAGGGCCCTTCCAACTCAACACAACCATTCCTCAGCTCTGTGATCTTTAGAACCCTTCCAACTCAACCATGCTGTGCTTCTATGGTTCTGCAGGACCCTTCCAACTCAACACAACCATTCCATGGTCTGTGATCTTTAAGGACCCTTCCCACCCAACCGTGCTGTGATTCTATGGTTCTGCAGGACCCTTCCAACTCAACACAACCATTCCATGGCTCTGTGATCTCTAAGGACCTTCCCAACACCACCTTTGTGTGGTTCTGTGATCTTTAAGGACCCTTCCAGCACAGCCATGCTGTGCTTCGGCGGTTCTGAAGGGCCCGTCCAACTCAATGCAACCATTCCATGGCTCTGTGATCTTTAAGAACCCTTCCAAATCAACCATCCCATAGTTCTGTGATCTTTAAGGAACCTTCTAACCCAACACAACCATTCCATGGCTCTGTGATCTTTAAGGACCCTTCCAGCACAGCCACACCGTGCCTCAGCCGTTCTGATGGGCCCTTCCAACTCAACACAACCATTCCTCAGCTCTGTGATCTTTAAGGACCCTTCCAACCCAACCATGCTGTGCTTCTATGGTTCTGCAGGGCCCTTCCAACTCAACACAACCGTTCCATGGTCTGTGATCTTTAAGGACCCTTCCAACCCAACTGTGCTGTGCTTCTATGGTTCTGAAGGGCCCTTCCAACCCAACACAACCATTCCTCAGCTCTGTGATCTTTAAGACACAACCATTCCTCGGCTCTGTGATCCTTAAGGACCCTTCCAACACAACGCAACTGTTCCATGACACTGTGATCTTTAAGGAGTCTTCCAAACCAACCATTCCATAGTTCTATGATCTTTAAGGACCTTCCAACCCAACCACGCTGTGCTTCTATGGTTCTGAAGGGCCCTTCTAACCCAACACAACCATTCTGCGGCTCTGTGATCTTTAAGGACCCTTCCAACCCAACTGTGCTATTATTCTATGGTTCTGAAGGTCCCTTCCAACTCAACACAACCATTCCACGGCTCTGTGATCTCTAAGGACCCTTCCAAAACAACCATCCCATAGTTCTGTTATCTTTAAGGAACCTTCTAACCCAACACAACCATTCCATGGCTCTGTGATCTTTAAGGACCCTTCAAACCCAACCATGATGTGCTTCGGCAGTTCTGAAGGGCCCTTCCAACTCAACGCAACCATTCCTCAGCTCTGTGATCTTTAAGGACCTTCCCAACACCACCCTTCTGTGGTTCTGTGATCTTTAAGGACCCTTCCAACTCAACACAACCATTCCTTGGCTCTGTGATCTTTAAGGACCCTTCCAGCACAGCCACACCGTGCCTCAGCGGTTCTGAAGGGCCCGTCCAACTCAATGCAACCATTCCACAGCTCTGTGATCTTTAAGGACCCTTCCAGCACAACCATCCCATAGTTCTGTGATCTTTAAGGACCTTCCAGCCCAAATGTGCTGTGCTTCTATGGTTCTGCAGGGCCCTTCCAACTCAACACAACCGTTCCACAGTTCTGTGATCCTTAAGGACCCTTCCAACTCAGCACAACCATTCCAAAGCTCTGTGATCTTTAAGGACCCTTCCAACCCAACCGTGCTGTGCTTCTACAGTTCGAAAGGATCCTTCCAACCCAACACAACCATTCAACAGATATATGATCTTTAAGGACCTTCCCAACACCACCATTCTGCGGCTCTGTGATCTTTAAGGACCCTTCCAACCCAACCATTCTGTGGTCCAATGATTCTAAAGGACTCTTCCAACTCAAACCAACCACCCCAGTGCTCTATGATCTTTTAAGAACCCTCCTAACACAACCATGCTGTGGTTCTACAATCTTTATGGACTCTCCCAATCTAACCCTTCCGTGGTTCCATGATCTTTAACATCCTCTCCAACCCAACCATCCCATGGTTTTATGACCTGTAAGGACCCTTCCAACCCATTCCATGGCTCTAAAGTCTTCAAGGACCTTTCCAGCAATACCATTTTGTGATTCTACGATTCTAAAGGACCCTTCCAACCAACCCATCCTAACCCAACCCAACCCCATCCAACCCAACCATCCCACAGCTCTATGACCCTTAAGGATCGTCCCACGGTACTATGATCCATAAGGACCCTTCCAATCCAATCATTCTGCAATTCTGTGATCTTTCATGTCCTTTCCACCCAACCCGTCCCACGGCTCCACGACCTTCAAGGACACTTCAAGCCAACACTTCTGTGCTTCCACAATTCTTTAGGACCCTTCTAACCCAACCATCCCATGGCCCTGTGATCTTCAATGACCCCTCCAACCCATCCACCCCACGGTTCCATGACCTCCAAGACCCCTTCCAGCCCAATCCTTCCTACAATTCTGTGGTTCTACACAGCACACGGATAGCAGAAGCAAAAACGACGCAGCAGCCAAGTACAGGGCGGCCCTGAGCTGTGCTTTTGTGCCTCCCAGCAGCAGATCTACAAGCACCGACGGTCCCAGCGCAGCACAGCCAGAAGACAAAGCGTGGGCAACCACCTCTCCCCCTCCCCTGATCCGGAGGCATCAGCTGAAGTCAGCAGCTGGCGGATTCAATGCACACAAAAGGCCGCCACTCCCCAGGCACCTGTAATTGAGATGCAGAACTGCCGCCGCCTCCCAGGGGTCGTGGGACAAAGTCACGCCAGGAAAACAAATCGGAGGAGTGTGACAATGGCACTGCTGCCGGGAGCGCTCCGGGAGCACCGGCTCCACACGCCACTGGTTTTTAAGCCCTCGTTCCGCTATCCCATAAACTCTGTGTGCAGCTGAATCCCAGCTCAGCCCCTTCCCACAGCATCTGCCCCCGCTCTGCCCAACCCAACATCGCCACCTTGATGCCTGAGCTGCCAGCTCATGGAGGACGGTGCCCAAAGGGAAGGTGGTGATGACATGCCACATCGGTGGGCACGAGGATGGAGTCAGGACAGGGCTCAGGGCACAGAGACAAGAGTTCAGGGCACAAGGACAGGGCTGGGGGGACTCAGGGCACAAGGACCAGGTCAGGATGAACTCAGGGTACAAGGATGGGGCTCAGGGACCAAGGGCACAAGGACAGGGCTTGGGGACCCAAGGATAGGACTCAAAGTACAAGAACAGGATCAGAATGGGGCCCAGGGCACTATGACAGAGCTCAGGGCACAAGGACAGGGCTTGGGGCACAATGTCAGGGCTTGGGGCGCAAGGATGGGGCTCAGGGCACAAGGACAGGGCTCAGTGTATAAAGTCAGAGCTCACAGCACAAGAATGGGGCTCAGGGCATAAGGATGGGGCTCAGAGCACAAGAACGGGGTCAGGATGGGGCTCAGGGCACAAGGACAGGGTCAGGATGGGGCTCAAGGTACAAGGACAGGTCTAGGGGCACAATGTCAGGGCTCAGGACACAAGGACTGGGTCAGGATGAACTCAGGGTACAAGGATGGGGCTCAGGGAACAAGGGCACAAGGACAGGGCTTGGGGCACAATGTCAGGGCTTGGGGCACAAGGATGGAGCTCAGAGCACAAGAACGGGGTCAGGATGGTGCTCAGAGCACAAGGACAGGGTCAGGATGGGGCTCAGGGTACAAGGACAGGGCTCAGAGCACAAGGACAGGGTCAGGATGGGGCTCAGGGTACAAGGACAGGGCTCAGAGCACAAGGACAGGGTCAGGATGGGGCTCAGGGCACAAGGACTGGGCTCTGAGCACAATGTCAGGGTTCAGGGCACAAGAACGGGGTCAGGATGGGGCTCAGAGCACAAGGACAGGGTCAGGATGGGGCTCGGGGCACAAGGACCGGGCTCTGAGCACAATGTCAGGGCTCAGGGCAGAAGGATGGGGCTTGGGGCACAATGTCAGGGCTCAGGACACAAGGACAGGACTTGGGGCATGAGGAGAGGGCTCAGGGCACAAGGATGGGGCTTGGGGCACAATGTCAGGTCTCAAGGCACAAGGACATGACTCGGGGCACAAGGACAGGTCTCAGGGCATGAGGAGAGGGCTCAGGCACAAGGATGAGGTCAGCTCGGGGCTGGAGGCAGAAGGATGAGGTCAGAACGGGGCTCGGTGCAGAGCTGCACAGTGACACAGAGCGGTGCGTCCCTGCAGTGCCGTCTGTCGGGGGGAAGCAGCTGCTCGGGCTCACCCGGCATCAGCTGCCAGCCCCCAAAGCCGCGGCACATCCATCAATCTTCGTCCTGCAGCGGGGACCGCCTCCGGGGGACGGTGCATTGTGTGGGGAAGCGGCTGCGGATGGCACATGTGAGGGATGGGAGCAGCTCGCGGAGACGTGCCCCTAATGACGGCCCAGCCGCAGACATCAGCTGCGTTCTGCTGCCTAAACGAGGCCGCAGGAGCGGGCACATTCATCACTGCCCATCAGCACCGCTCCTGTTCCTTTTATCGCTGCCGAGCGCTGAGAACGCGGCATCTCAGGGCAGACCATGAGGACACGGCGGGTGCAGGGAGAGCTGAGGCACGGGAGCAGCAATCTCTATTTTTAACCTTAATTCATAGAATCATAGAATCGTAGGGGTTGGAAGGGACCTCCTGAGATCATTGAGTTCAACCGCCTACAAAGCAGTTCCCTACATCAGGTCCAGGCAGGTCCTGAATATCTCCAGAGAAGGAGACCCCACAACCCCATGGGGCAGCATTCAGTGCTCTGTCACCCTCAACTACAACACAAAGACGGTGGCCAGGTCAACCCATAGGAAACAATACACAAAGACGGTGGCCAGGTCAACCCATAGGAAACAACACAAAGATGGTGGCCAGGTCAACCCACAAGAAACGATACACGAAGATGGTGGCCAGGTCAACCCATAGGAAACAATATAGAAGATGGTGGCCAGGTCTACCCATAGGAAACAATAAACCAAGATGGTTGCCAGGTCAACCCATAGGAAACAATACACGAAGATGGTGGCCAGGTCAACCCATAGGAAACAACACACAAAGATGGTGGCCAGGTCAACCCATAGGAAACAATACACGAAGATGGTTGCCAGGTCAACCCATAGGAAACAACACACAAAGATGGTGGCCAGGTCAACCCATAGGAAACCATAAATGAAGATGGTGGCCAGGTCTACCCATAGGAAACAATACATGAAAATGGTGGCCAGGTCAACCCATAGGAAACAATAAACGAAGATGGTGGCCAGGTCAACCCATAGGAAACCATAAATGAAGATGGTGGCCAGGTCTACCCATAGGAAACCCTGCACAAAGATGGTGGCCAGGTCAACCCATAGGAAACAATACATGAAGATGGTGGCCAGGTCAACCCACAGGAAACAATACATGAAAATGGTGGCCAGGTCTACCCATAGGGCAGCCTGTTCCAGTGCTCCGTCACCCTCACCATAAAGAAGTTCATGTGCACATTGCAGAACCTCCTGTGCTGCAGTTTCTGTCTGTTCCCCCTTGTCCTGTCCCCACACACTGCTAAAAAGAGTCTGGCCTCGACACTTTGTTCCCCACTCCTCAGATATTGATCAGCCTGGATCAGGTCCCCTCTCAGTCTTCTTTTCTCAGTGCTGAACAGACCCAGTTCACTCCGCCTTTCTTACAGGGGAGATCTCTTCCAACCCTAAAGATCCTATTTAGGGTGACAGTGGGAATGGATTGGGGATCCTGCAGGGCTCTTCCAACCCTAAAGATCCTATTTAGGGTCACAGTGGGAATGGATTGGGGATCCTGCAGGTCTCTTCCAACCCTAAAGATTCTATTTAGGGTCACAGTGAGGTTGGACTGAGGATCCTGGAGGTCACTTCCGACCCCAAAGATTCTATTTAGGGTCACAGTGGGAATGGATTGTGGATCCTGGAGGTCTCTTCCAACATTAATGACTCTGTGGTTCTATTTAGGGTCATGGTGGGATGGGTTGGGGTTGGACTGGGGACCCTGGAGGTCTCTTCCAACCATAGGATTCTATTTAGGGTCACAGTGGGGATGAACTGGAGATGAACTGGGGGATCTTAGAGGTCTCTTCCAACCTTAACAACTCAGTGTTTCTATTTAGGGTCATGGAGGGGGTGGGTTGGGGTTGCTGGATAGGATTTCCTTGGATGTCTCTTCCAACCTTATTGCATTTTTATTTGGGGTTGCAGTGGGGATGTGTTGAGGTTGGGCTGGGTGCTCTTGGAGGTCTTTTCCAACCTTATTGATCTGATGACTCTGTGAGTGGGCATGGTGGGGATGGGTCAGCAGTTTGATTCAATGACCTCGGAGGTCTCTTCCAACCTTAACGACCCTGAGATTCTCCACAGTTCTGCTCCCACTTCTGCATTATGCGATTTTCAGGACACGTAAAAACAATGATTAAAGAGTTGTAACCACCTCTGTCCTCAAGATCTCAAGAATAAAAAGGATCTTTTTGTTTTATTAAGGCCCAAAACCCACCACCTTAACACTATTTCCGAAGAGTGAGTGAAACACCAGCACCGTGCAGCAGCAAGTTCTGTTACGTGGTTGGCGTAGGGCTCACGTTAGCAGAACTCCTGGGCCTGGTACTAATGTTGCACAGAACCATGGAATGGGCGGGCTGGAAAGGTCCTTCAAAATCAGAGAGATATGGGATGGTTGGGTTGGAAGGGTCCTTAAAGATCACAAAGTCATGGGATGGTTGGGTTGGAAGGGTCCCTAAAGATCACAGAGCCATGCAATAGTTGGGTTGGAAGGGTCATTAAAGATCATAGAGACATGGGATGGTTGGGTTGGAAGGGTCCCTAAAGATCACAAAGTCATGGGATGGTTGGGTTGGAAGGGTCCTTACAGATCATACAGCCACGGGATGGCGGGGTTGGAAGGGTCCTTACAGATCATACAGCCACGGGATGGTGGGATTGGAAGGGTCCTCAAAGATCATACAGCTATGGGATGGTTGGCTTGGAAGGGTCTCTAAAGACAACAGAGCCATGGGACACTCAGGTTAGGGGGGTCTTTAAGGTCATCACAGAAGGGGTTGGATTGGGAGAGTCCTGAAAGATCACAGAGCTGTGGAATGGATGGGTGGGAAGGATCCTTAAAGGTCACAGAGCCACAGAATGGGTTGAGTTGAAAGACAGCTTAAAGATCACAGAAGCACAGCTCGGTTGGGTTGGGAGGGACCCCCCCATCCCCCGCCATGTGCTGGCTGCCCCCAGCTCAGGCAGCCCCAACCACACCTCGGGCACCTCCAGGGATGGGGCACCCACAGCTCCGGGCAGCAATGCCGGGGCCACACCGCCTCTGGGTGAAGGATTTCCCCCATATCTGACCCCAATCTCCACACTTCTGGGTTCTGGCAGTTTCCCCGTGTCCCACGGCTCACTGCTTGCGCACAACCACTCTCCTCCTGTTCAGAAAGCCCCTTCAGGCACGGGTAGGCGTTCAGAGCTGAGGTCACAGCCACAAACCGACATATTCGGAGTGGGACAGATCCTCAGTTACAGCTGCTCAGTACCTGACTGCGTGGCACTGTCAGCTTAAAACCTGCACGGCCCCGGGCTGAGAAGCTCAGAAGGAAACGTTCAGCCGACACGAGTCCCAGCTTCGGATGCTCAAAAAGCAGAAGCAAAAGCAGCTGCAGCACTTCTGGGGCACTGATGTGCTCAAATGCGAGCGCTGGAGGACACCTCGGCAGCAGCCGTGGCTCCTCGCAGTCCTCCTGTCCCCAGCTCCCACACCTCCAAATGTTCAAGTCCTGAAACGTGAAGCGAATCAGAAGCAGCAGTGACCCCGACAGTCACACTTCTAAACAGTGAGCCTCATGTGAGAGGAAAGAGATGGCAGTGCCGCCCAGTGGAGCTGAGAATGGTTGGGTTGGAAGGGCCCTTGGAGGTCACAGAGAACAGAATGGTTGGGTTGGGAGAGTCCTTGAAGGTCACAGAGAACAGAGTGCTTGGGTTGGAAGGGCCCTTGGAGGTCACAGAGCCATGAGATAGTTGGACTGGGAGGATCCTTCAAGATCATAGAGCCACTGATTGGTTGGGTTGGGGAGGTCCTTGAAGCTCACAGAGAACAGAATGGTTGGGTTGGAAGAGATCTTAAAGATCACAGAGCCATGGGATGGTTGGGTTGGAAGGCTCCTTAAAGGTCACAGTGACACATCATGGGTTGGAAAGGTCCTTAAAGATCACTGAGCCATGGAATGGTTGGGTTGGAAGGGTTCTTAAAGATCACAGAGTCTTGGAAGGGTCTAGTTGGAAGGGTCCCTAAAGATCACAAAGCCACAGAATGGCTGGGTTGGAAGAGTCCTTTAAATATCACAGTGACACAGTACGGGTTGGGTTGGAAGGGTCCTTACAGATGACAGTGACACAGAACAGGTTGGGTTGGAAAGGAGAAGTGGCAGAAGGACGGATAAAACACCCACAGCGTGGAGCGGCTGATGAGCCTTTACATTAACGAGGAACGTCTCTCACGCGGTGCTCAGTGGGGCAGGGCTCAGGGACGTGGTGTGTGCTCCACCTAGCGGTCCGCAGGCCGAGCATCGTGTCTGCTGCAGCAGAAGGCACCCACAGCGGACCCACGGGTGGATGGGGTGCAGCCTTGAGCCTGGGACTGCGCCCCGGGATTGCAGCAAGCACCGCGATCCCCACCAGCACCGCACAGCACGACCTGCAGCGTCACGGTTGGCTCCGCTCCTCTTCACTCTGGGCAGTGCAGTGGGTTGAGATTTAACAGAAGCAAGCGTAGAGTCTTGCACCGAGGGAGGAATAATGGCACGCAGCAGTACAGGATGGGGATGAGCTGCTGGAGAGGAGCTCTGCAGAGAGGGACCTGGGGGTCCTGGTGGACGACAGGCTGAGCATGAGCAGTGTGTCCTCGTGGCCAAGAGGGACAGTGGCATTCTGGGGTGCATTAAACAGAGCGTGGCCAGCAGGTCGAGGGAGGGGATCCTCCCCCTCTGCTCTGCCCTGGGGAGGCCTCATCTGGAGCACTGTGTGCAGTTCTGGGCTCCCCAGGATAAAACAGACAGGGATCTTTTGGGAAGAGTGCAGCGCAGGGCCACAAAGATGGGGAAGGGCCTGGGGGATCTCCCCTATAAGAAAGGCGGAGTGAACTGGGTCTGTTCAGCACTGAGAAAAGAAGACTGAGAGGGGACCTGATCCAGGCTGATCAATATCTGAGGGGTGGGGAACAAAGTGGTGAGGCCAGACTCTTTTCAGCGGTGTGTGGAGACAGGACAAGGGGGAACAGACAGAAACTGCAGCACAGGAGGTTCTGCAATGTGCACATGAACTTCTTTATGGTGAGGGTGACGGAGCACTGGAACAGGCTGCACTATGGGTTGACCTGGCCACCATCTTCGTGTATTGTTTCCTATGGGTTCACCTGGCCACCATCTTCGTGTATTGTTTCCTATGGGTTGACCTGGCCACCATCTTTGTGTAGTGTTTCCTATGGGTTGACCTGGCCACCATCTTTGTGTAGTGTTTCCTATGGGTAGATCTGGCCAACATCTTCGTGTATTGTTCCCTATGGGTAGACCTGGCCACCATCTTCATTTGTTGTTTCCTGTGGGTTGACCTGGCCACCATCTTTGTGTATTGTTTCCTATGGGTTGACCTGGCCACCATCTTCATGTATTGTTTCCTGTGGGTTGACCTGGCCACCATCTTTGTGTAGTGTTTCCTATGGGTAGACCTGGCCACCATCTTCATGTATTGTTTCCTATGGGTTGACCTGGCCACCGTCTTCGTGTATTGTTTCCTATGGGTAGACCTGGCCACCATCTTTGTGTAGTGTTTCCTATGGGTTCACCTGGCCACCATCTTTGTGTAGTGTTTCCTATGGGTTGACCTGGCCACCATCCTCGTTTATTCTATGGGTTGATCTGGCCAACATCTTCGTGTTGTAGTTGCGGGTGATGGGGCACTGAACACTGCCCTATGGGGCTGTGGGGTCTCCTTCTCTGGAGATATTCAGGATCCACCTGGACGCTGACCTGTGCGACCTGGTGTAGGGAACTGCTTTGGCAGGGGTTGGACTCGAGGATCTCTGAAGGTCCCTTCCAACCCCTATGATTCTGTGATTGTGACCCCCCACGAGGAGAGAACCTCGGCAAAGCTGAGCAGGGGAGCAGCTGCCTCTGCTGCCTGCAATAAAGGGACTGCTCAAAAATAACAGAGCAGATGGAGAAGCTGCGCAGAAATCAGCGATGGGACGAGAGGGAATGGCCTCACGTTGAGCCAGGGGATGTTCAGGACGGATGTCAGGAGAAATCTCTTCCCTGAAAGGGCAGTCAGGTGCCCACGGAGGTGGTGGAGCCCAAGAAATGTGTGGGTTTTGTTCTGCAGGACACAGCTTAGGGGGTAAACGTTGGAGGAGGTGCACGGTTGGACTGGGTGATCTTGGAGACCTTTGCTCACCTTGGTGATTCTGTGCAATTAAGCTCGCTGCTGAATGGCTCTCTCCCATTCATGGACAGGTACACAAATAAAATAAAAAAAAAAAGCTTTAAACCAGAAAGTATAAACCAGTGTGCAAAGGAATGAGACACCACAGCCCCATCTGATCAGCTCTGAAGGGTCCCCAGGTTCAGGAAACCCTACAGGTCTCGGTGCAAGTCCTACAGCTGATGGCACGCAGCTCCTGCTCCCTGGGATGGCGGCTGCACAGCACAAAGCTCCTCACGAGATGGCATCTGTGACATGAAGAAATGCTTCGGTACCGCCACCATGGGGGAAAAGATCACAGAAGGGCGAGCAGTGGTGCGGCAACTGCAGAATGATGCATGGAAGCATGGGGTAAGTGGGTTGGGAGGGTCCTTGAAGGTCACAGGGAACAGAATGGTTGGGTTGGGAGGGTCCTGGAAGGTCATAGAGAACAGAATGTTTGGGTTGGGAGAGCCCTTGAAGGTCTCAGAACAGAATGGTTGGGTTGGAAGGGTCCTTGAAGATCATACAGCCATTGACTCATCGGGTTGGGAAGGTCCTTACAAATCACAGAGAACAGAACAGTTGGATTGGAAGGGTCCTTGAAGGTCACAGAGCCATGGGATGGATGAATTGGAAGGGTCCTTAAAGGTCATAGAGCCATGGGATGGATGAATTGGGAGGGTCCTTAAAGGTCACAGAGCTGTGGAATGATTGGGTTGGGCTGGAAGAGTCCTTTAAAGATTTTAGATCACAGAGTCATGGAATGATTGCATTGGAACCATTCTTGGAGATCTCAGAGACAAAGAATGGTTAGGTTGGGTTGTGTTGGGTTGGAAGGATCCTTAAAGGTTACAGAACCACAGAATGGTTGGGTTGGGTTGGGTTGGGTTGGGTTGGGTTGGGTTGGGTTGGGTTGGGTTGGGTTGGAAGGGTCCTTAAAGGTCACAGAACCACAGAACGGTTGTGTTGGAAGCAGCTCCCCACCCCCACCCCCACCATGTGCTGGCTGCCCCCCAGCTCAGGCTGCCCAGGGCCCCATCCATGGCCTCGGGCACCTTCAGGGATGGGGCCCCCACAGCTCCAGGCAGCAGGAGCAGGGTCTCATCACGATCACCTTCATAATGAAGTTCTTTAGGGGAAGGCAGTGCTCCTGGGGGCCTCGAGATCGCCTGCTCTGCCTTCAGCACAGAGCAAGCACCCGCTGCTGAGCCGCACAGATTTCATGGGTATAAGAGATCAAGGGCCCAGAGGAGGACTGCAGTAACAGAACAGGAGGACAGCAGACATGATCCCAAGTGACCAGAACAACCCAGTGCAGCACGAGACGAGATGGAACGGTTACACTTTGTGAGCGGGAAACGAGAAGAGCCACGAAAAGCAAAACCACAGCGGAAAAATCCTGCATCACCCAAAAAGTCAGACCGAAAGCCGGGGGGGTACAGGGCACCCCCGAAGGCCTCACCACCACTGCCACTCCTCAAAGCAGAGCTGCACTCCACGAACCTTCTCACTGCGTTTGGGATTGAAAGCCTGGCTGCTGGGATGGGACATCACCAACGGGATCTGACAGTGCCTGGGAGGTCCCTGCACCGCTGCCCCTCTTTCTGCCCCAAACCCAATGTGTTGAGGAAGGAAAGCATGGAGCAAACCGTGCACTTTCTGTCACCCCTCCCCACATACATACTGCTTCATGGCTATCAGCTTGGAGTCCATGCTCTCCTGCTTTCCTTTCATCACCTGGATGTCGGTCAGCAGCTTGGTGACGTTGTCCTGCCGCACCTTGATGTCCTCGTTCTTTATGCTGGACACCTGGGGGCAGAAAGGCCGACGTCAGCGATGCCTCCTTCCTACAAAACCGCTCATCCTACAAAAGCCCCTGTCCCCTCTTCAGATGGCACGCTGCGACGAGGGATGAAAACCACCCGCAAGGAAACGGTTAATGGCAAACACCAGATGCCACTGCAGCCTAAAAGGAACTCGTCTGGGCATCAGAAGCACCCGGGTGAATCTGAAGGTCCGTACAAGAGCTGCTTGATGGGTTCAGCCCTCCAGATGGGTGAGACATGTCTACAACAACCCTAAAGCTAAAAGCAGCTGTGAAGATGGGAGCGTATTCATTCGGGCGCTCCTGCAAAGTCTGTGCCGCAATGCAGCGAGCAAAAGAGCGGCCTCAGCAATTAAGAAGCCATCAGCTGGCTTGAGAAGGAAAGCTGGGACAGGAGGGGCACCGCTGGAGCAGCTGAGGAGCTGCTCCGAGCACAGGGCTCTGTTTTCCTGCTGAAACCCTCAGGAGACGCTGCGATGCACGGGGAGCCCACCGACCAGCCACGCTGGGGCTGATGCGTCAGCCTGCCCACTGCTGCTCTGTGTGAGGTTTGGGTTAGAAGGACAGAAGCACAACTCTCCAGCCCACGCTTCAGCACCGGGAAATCGACCCGGAAGGTCCTCACGTGTTTCTGGAGCTCCCAGTGCCCAGCGGGGCCTTCAGGACACGGGTGGTGGCAGCCGGGAAACGGGGGCAGCTGTAAGGCACATCTGTGAGCCTGAAGGGCAAACGCCCAAGCCTGTTCTTGGGATACACGTCATCCCAACACGTGCCTCATCCCCCCCCTTTCCTCCTTCCACATCCGAGCCCTCCTCGTGCAGCCGTGTGCACAGTGTTATCCCTTGAAGGCCCTTAAGCAAGGCCAGCAGCTCAACCTGCGGCCGCTCCCCCTCCTGCTGCAGGGCTCAGCCCCTTCAGACACTGCAAGCTTCCCTCCACCAAGCCACCCCAAGCAGATGCTGCTTGTCTGGAGGAAAAGGGAAGAACGTGGCAATGAGAACCGCTCCGCGCTGCTGACCCCGGAGACAATGTGGTTTGGAGGGCAGGGCACTGCTAGGAGACAGAGGGGGACCTCCAAGGGGTCCCACAACGAACCTGATGCTGAGATCAGTGAGAAGAGGCACATAAATAAAGGGAATGGCTCCAGGAAGGGGAAAGCAGCACCGCAGCTCACAGCTGGGCAGAGAGAAGAGCTGAACGCAAAGCAGCAGTGCTGGGGACCAGCACCCCATGCTCCAACAATGAACCCTCTGCCGTTCGGCAGCTCACCCCGAGCCGGTCCCGAGGGATCCGCGGTGCACACTTACGCTGGTGACTTTCCTCTTGATGTTCTCCAGGAGGTGCTCCTGGCCGCGGATGAAGTACGGGTGCTGGAACTCGGTGTCGTCCTTCTCCGGCTTCACCAGCCCGCCCTGCTCAATGTGCACGACCTTCCTGAAGCCGTCTGAAAACCAAGCAGGGAAAGGATTGACTTCAGAAAGCAGCTTGGAGCACAGGGCTCCCTCGTTTGCTTAAATACACAGTGTTCTGTCACAGCCACATTCCTTTCAAACAGATCTCCCTCCGAGAACGCCACGTGCAACACAGAACTCTGTTCCCCCAAAACTAATCCTGCAGCCGACAGCACAGCTCAGCAGAGGAAAGGCTGAACCTGCTGCCACTGAAGGAGGCAGCAACCCAACCATCCCACAACTCTATGATCTGTAAGGACTCTTCCAACCCAACCCAACCCAACCCAACCCAACCCAACCCAACCCAACCCAACCATCCCACGACTCTATGATCTGTAAGGACTCTTCCAACCCAACCCAACCCAACCCAACCATCTCACGGCTCTATGATCTGTAAGGACTCTTCAACCCAACCCAACCCAACCCAACCCAACCCAACCATCCCACGGCTCTATGATCTTGAAGGACCCCTTCAAATGAATCCAAACATTCTGTGGCTCTGTGATCTTCAGAGACCCTTTCAACCCAACCATCCCATGGCTTCATGATCTGTAAGAACTCTTCCAACCCAACCCAACCACCCCACGGCTCCATGATCTGTAAGGACTCTTTCAATCCAACCCAACCCAACCATCCCACAGCTCTATGATCTTGAAGGACCCTTCCAAATGAATCCAACCATTCAGTGGCACTGTGATATTCAGGGACCATTTCAACCCAAATCAGCCATGCTATGGCTCCATGATCTGTAAGGACTCTTCCAACCCAACCCAATCCAACCCAACCCAACCCAACCCAACCATCCCATGGCTCCATGATCTCTGAGGACTCTTCCAACCCATCTCATTCTGCAATTCCCTGAAGGCACAGAGCCAGCCCAGCAACACTCTCATCCTTCTGGCAGGGTTTGACATTTGGGCATCCCCCTCCTTCACTGCGAGGGGAGGTGGAATTCCCGAATTCCCTGATAAGCCTCAACACTTCTCAGGGCTACAAACCAGTGCCACTCCTCACCCACACACACACAATATCTGAACAAGAAAGACAAGGAAAGGAGTGGTGGGACACACTCCTGAGCGAAAGGCCAGCGCCATAGCACAACATACACAGCACTAACAGCTTCAGGGCATCCCCCGCTCTTTTCATTGCACTCAGTGATAAATCCAACGCTGGGCTTTGGATCATCTCTTCAACTGAGACGCAACTGAGTCAGCGCGGAACGGAATGCAAATGACTCAAAGCTGGAAAACAGCCCAAGAGAACCCAAACCAGGCCTGGTTCCAATTAGGGGGAATTAAAAAGCAAAAAATAATAAAGAGGATTGCAGAGAGGTATCAAGTTGTGGCAGCAGCGGTTTAGATTGGATATCGAGAAGAATTTCTTTATGGAAAGGGTGGTCAGGCACTGGGCTGAGGGGGTGGGGGTGTCCCCGTCCCCGCAGGGATTTCAGAGACGCGTGGATGTGGCACTGAGGGGTGGGGATTAGTGGCGGCCCTGTGTGAGGTGACGGCTGGATGCAATGATCTTAAGGGTCTTTCCCAACCTCAGCGATTCCCCCATGTCTTCCAAGACACAAAGGCTGATCCAAAGGAAAAGGGACAGCGTCTCTCCTTCATGATCTCCCGGGCAGATAGGAAAGAAACAGGGTGTGAATTTCAGCGAGGACGGCTTGGGGGAGGTATTCACCATCAGCTCTTCTGCCCTACTATCCCTACGGGAAAAGCATTTTCTGGAGGAACTTAAGGTATAGAACCACAGAATCATGAAGGTTGGAAAAGACCTCCAAGACGACCCAGTCCAACCGCCCATCCACCACCACCGCTCCCTCCACACAACATCTCAGTGTTCCCCGGACACCTCCAGGCAGTCCACCACCCCCCCAGGCCACCTGGGCCAGCGCCCAATCACTCTCTTGGAGAAGTATTTCCTAACGTCCAACCCAATGTCCCCTGGCACAATTTCAGGCCGTTCCCTCTTGTCCCTCACCACAGCCTCCCTTCAGGAGCTGCAGACAACGATGGGGTGTCCCCTGAGCCTCCTTTTCTGCAGACTGAACGAGCCCAGCTCCCTCAGCCGCTCCCTGTAAGTCCTGTACCCCACCACGCTCTGGGCACGGCCATCCAGACACTTCTTCACACCCCCAAGAGTGCAACCTGTCCAAGCTGAACCTCATCCCATCCCATCCCATCCCGTCCCGTCCCATCCCATCCCATCCCATCCCATCTCATCTCATCTCATCTCATCTCATCTCATCTCATCTCATCTCATCTCATCTCATCTCATCTCATAGATTCATAGATTCATTAGGTTGGAAAGGACCTACAAGATCATCTAGTCCAACCATCCTCCCACCACCATCCCTACCCACCAAGCTACTAAATCAAATCCCTCAGCACCTCATCTAAACGCTTCTTGAACAGCGCTAGGGACGGTGCCCCAACCACCTCCCTAGGCAGGCCATTCCAGCGCCTGACCACTCTCACAGAGAAAAAATTTTTCCTCAAATCTAATCTAAATCTTCCCCGGCGCAACTTGTGGCCATTCCCTCTCGTCCTGTCATTAGTTACCTGGGAGAAGAGGCCGACCCCCTCCTCACCACAGCCTCCCTTCAGGAAGTGGTAGAGTGCAGTGAGGTCTCCTCTGAGCCTCCTTTTCTCCAGGCTAAACAATCCCAGCTCCCTCAGCCGCTCCTCGTAAGACCTGTGCTCCAGACCCCTCACCAGTTTTGTTGCCCTTCTCTGAACACGCTCCAGCCCCTCTTGTAGTGAGGGGCCCAAAACTGAACGCAGTACTCGAGGTGCAGCTGCACCAGAGCTGAGTACAGGGGATGATCACCTCCCTGCTCCTGCTGGCCACACTATTCCTAATACAGGCCAGGATGCCATTCTCGGCCACCTGGGCACACTGCCGGCTCATGTTGAGCCGAGCATCAACCAACACCCCCAGGTCCTTTTCCTCTATACACTCCTCAAGCCATTCTGTCCCAAGCCTATAGCATTACATGGGGTTATTGTGGCCAAAGTGCAGGACCCGGCACTTAGCCAATCTCGTCTCGTCTCGTCTCGTCTCGTCTCGTCTCGTCTCGTCTCGTCTCATCTCATCTCATCTCATCTCATCTCATCTCACCGCTGGAGGTTTGGAAGGCCCAGCGGAGGCACAATGCCATCGGAACAGTGCGGAGACGATGGCACCTGACTCAAGGAGTGAGGACCGAGACCCTTCCAGCCCTGCTCTGCCTGCTGCGACTCTAACGGCACGGAAGCGAACTGCTGCTCAGAATGGCAAGCTCAGTCACCGTCTGCTTTACGTAACGCTGACCGCAACATCCCCCGAAGAAAGCAGGCAGAAAATGAGCACGCTGTTATGGTGCGGCAGCTCGGTCCAGCTGGACGCGTTCCAGGCGAGTTCCTCCTTTCACTGCAGGGCTGGCAAGGAGCGCCAGCAGCTAATGACAGCGAGCACAAAGCACAGAGCACGCACGGAGAGCTCCGCGCTCATCAGCGCGGGGGATGGAGACGAAAGGAGCCCGACGGCCCTTTCCACCTGGCAGGAGTTTGCACTGCTGCTACTCCCGCCGTGTGACGTTCAGCTTAGAGATGGGTCCCCAAAATTATAGATTCACAGATCCATGAGGTGGGAAAGGACCTCCGAGATCATCGAGCCTAATCCTCCTCCTGCCACCATCCCTACCCACTGAGCTGCTGAATCCAATCCCTCAGCACCTCATCTAAATGCTTCTTGAACAGCGCTAGGGATGGTCTATGGGGCACTATGGGGGTACATGGGGCTCTATGGGGTTACATGGAGGTCTATGGGGCTCTATGGGGTTCCATGGAGGTCCATGGGAGTCTATGGGGTTACATGGGGCTCTATGGGGGTCTGTGGGAGTATTAGGGGGCTCTATGGGGTTACATGGAGGTCTATGGGAGTCTGTGGGGGTACATGGGGCTCTATGGGGTTACATGGAGGTCCATGGGAGTCTATGGGGGTACATGGGGCTCTATGGGGTTACATGGAGGTCCATGGGAGTCTATGGGGGTACACGGGGCTCTATGGGGTTACATGGAGGTCTATGGGAGTCTATGGGGGTACATGGGGCTCTATGGGGGTCTGTGGGAGTATTATGGGGCTCTTATGGCGGTCCATGGAGGTCTATGGGACGCTATGGGGGTACATGGAGGTCCATGGGAGTCTGTGGGGGTACATGGGGCTCTATGGGGTTACATGGAGGTCTATGGGAGTCTATGGGGTTACATGGGGCTCTATGGGGGTCTGTGGGAGTATTATGGGGCTCTATGGGGTTACATGGAGGTCTATGGGAGTCTACAGGGGTACATGGAGGTCTATGGGGTTACATGGAGGTCTATGGGGCGCTATGGGGGTACATGGGGCTCTATGGGGCTACATGGAGGTCTATGGGAATCTATGGGGGTACATGGGGCTCTATGGGGGTCTATGGGAGTATTATGGGGCTCTATGTTGCTACATGGGGAATCTATGGGGGTCCATGGGGGTCTATGGAGGTCAGTGTGGGTCTGTGGGGCAGTGTGTGGGTGGGTGTGTGGGTCCATGGAGCAGTGTGTGGCTCTATGGTGTTACGTGGGGCTCCATGAGGTTACATGGAGGTCTATGGGGTACACGGGGCTCTATGGAGTTACACAGAGCTCTATGGGGCTCTGTGGGGGTACATGGAGGTCTACGGGGGTTCATGGGGCTACATGGGGTTACACAGATCCATAGATCCATGAGGTGGTAAAGGACCTTCGAGATCATCTCGTCCAACCCTCCTCCTGCCACCATCCCTCCCCACTGGGCTGCTGAATAAATCCCTCAGCACCTCATCTGCACGCTTCCTGAAGAGCACATAAAGTACCACAGAGACCCATAGAGCCCACGGAGACCACAGAGCCCAGAGACCCATAGAACCCATAGAGACCCACAGAGCCCATAGAGCCCATGGAGACCCATAGAGACCCATAGAGCACCATAGAGCCCATAGAGACCCATAGAGACCCATAGAGCCCATAGAGCCCATAGAATCCATGGAGACCCATAGAGACCCATAGAGCTCCATAGAGCCCATAGAGCCCATAGAGACCCATAGAGCCCATAGAGCCCATAGAATCCATGGAGACCCATAGAGACCCATAGAGCCCATATAGCCCCATAGAGCACCATAGAGCCCCATGGAGACCCATAGAGACCCATAGAGCCCATAGAGCCCCATAGAGCCCCATAGAGCCCATGGAGACCCATAGAGACCTATATGGACCCACAGAGCCCCATAAATTCATACATCCATGAGGTTGGAAAGGACCTACAAGATCATCTCGTCCAACCCTCCCTCCTGCCACCATCCCTACCCACTGAGCTGCTGAATAAATCCCTCAGCACCTCATCTGCACGCTTCTGAACAGCGCTGGGGACAGAGCCTGTACATTGTGTCACTGCTCCTGGGTCACAGCTGTGTGCTGTGTCACTGCTCCTGGGTTACAGCTGTACGTTGTGTCACTGCTCCTGGGTTACAGCTGTACACTGTGTCACTGCCCCTGGGTTACAGCTGTACACTGTGTCACTGCTCCTGGGTTACAGCTGTACATTGTGTCACTGCTCCTGGGTTACAGCTGTACGTTGTGTCACTGCCCCTGGGTTACAGCCGTGTGCTGTGTCACTGCTCCTGGGTTACAGCTGTGTGCTGTGTCACTGCTCCTGGGTTACAGCTGTGTGCTGTGTCACTGCTCCTGGGTTACAGCCGTGTGCTGTGTCACTGCTCCTGGGTTACAGCTGTACATTGTGTCACTGCTCCTGGGTTACAGCCGTGTGCTGTGTCACTGCTCCTGGGTTACAGCTGTACATTGTGTCACTGCTCCTGGGTTACAGCCGTGTGCTGTGTCACTGCTCCTGGGTTACAGCTGTGTGCTGTGTCACTGCTCCTGGGTTACAGCTGTGTGCTGTGTCACTGCCCCTGGGTTACAGCTGTACATTGTGTCACTGCCCCTGGGTTACAGCCGTGTGCTGTGTCACTGCTCCTGTGCACCTCGCTGCATCCCCCAGCTGAGATCCCCCCCCAGTGTGATACTCACACATGTTGAGCTGCCGCACGAAGCTGGCCATGTTGTTGTGCTTGAAGTACTTCGGGAGCACCTCCTTGGCGAACTGTCCTTGGTCGAACACATGGAAGCTGTTTCCGCTCTGCACAAAACGAAACGAAACGCAGCACCGTCAGCCGTGGTCACAACAGAAAGGGGGGCAAGGATGGAGGCTGGGTGGGGGTCCCGGTCCTTTCCCACCCAACCCACCCCGTGGTTCTAGGGAGCACATCCCTGCCCTTCCCAGACATCAGCCCCGGGGTTCTGCAGGACCTCTGCGGGTCCCACCTCCTGCAGCGCCTCAGCTGCAGTCCTTCAGCTTGGAAGCTGTTGTCACCTCAGCAACGTGTGGCTCTCAGTGATGGAGATCAGCTCCTGGCAGCATCCACGATCACTGTGCCGCTGCCGGGACCTGAGCCGCAGCAGTGCCGTGCTGCTGGGCACCACGATGGGCCACGGGTATGGGGTTTGGGTAGGGGGGTCAGATATGGGGCTTGGGTATGGGATTTTGGTATGGGGTTTGAGTATGGAGCTTGTGTATAGGGCTTTGGTATGGAGTTTGGGTATGGAGATTGTGTATAGGGCTTTGATATGGGGTTTGCATATGGAGCTTGGGTATGGGACTTTGGTATGGGGTTTGAGTATGGGGTTTGGTATGGGGTTCAGGTATGGAGCTTGGGTATGTAACTTTGGTATGGGGTTTGGGTATGGAGCTTGTGTATAGGGCTTTGGTATGGGACTTTGGTATGGGGTTTGGGTATGGAGCTTGTGTATAGGGCTTTGGTATGGGACTTTGGTATGGGGTTTGGGTATGGAGCTTGTGTATAGGGCTTTGGTACGGGGTTTGTGTATGGAGCTTGGGTATGGGACTTTGGTATGGGGTTTGAGTATGGGGTTTGGGTATGGAGCTTGGGTATGTGACTTTGGTATGGGGTTTGGGTATGGAGCTTGTGTATAGGGCTTTGGTATGGGGTTCAGGTATGGAGCGTGGGTATGTGACTTTGGTATGGTGTTTGGGTAAGGGGTTCAGGTATGGAGCTTGGGTACAGGACTTAGGCATGATTTTATTTCTTTCTATGATTCTATGACTCTACGGAGCTTGGATATGGGATTTGGGTATGGAGCTTTGGCATGGAACGTGAGTATAGGATGAGGGTATGGGGTTTGGGCATGGGACTTTGGCATGGAGCTGGAATACGTCCCTGTTCCTTGCAGGGGGGTTGGACTGGACAACCCTTAAGGGTCCCTTCCAACTCTAAGGATTCTGTGGTTCTGCAGCACATGGGCACGAAGCCCAGGCAGGAAAGCTGGATAAAGGACCTGGGCATGGAGTTCGGGTACGGAATTGCTTTGGCATGAAGCTTACATATGGAACATGGCTATGGGGTTTGGGCATCGGACTCTGGCACGGAGCTGGAATACGTCCCTGTTCCTCGGAGGGGGGAGGTTGGACCAGACAACCTCTAGAGGTCCCTTCCAACTCTTAAGGTTTTACGATTCTGTGGGACTTGGGCACGGAGAAAGGCATGGGGGCTGGTGGGTAAGGCGTTCATGTAAGGAAATGGGGTTTGGGGCTCAGGCACATAGGATTTGGGGCACAGCAGCACAGTGCCGCGCGAGCAGCCGGCCTCGTGCTGCCACCAAGCTGCTGGCCCCGGCAGCACCGCGGCCGCACCGTTCCCCGGGTGCTGAGACACAGCTGGGGAGGTTAAGCGTGCTCCGAAGATGAAGTCCCAAATTGCACGACTGCGAATCTGTTAATTCCGCTGCTTGTCCCAATTAGCTGGTTTCCAGCAGCAGCCGACGCTCTCCTGAGCAAATTAAGACGATCTGGCCAGGCTGAGCGGAAATGCCAACATCTGTGAGCAAATTAAAGCAATTCCGCACGCTGCCAGTCTCAGCGCGCACCCCCGGCGGTACGGACAGGTGGGGAAGGGCCGGCGGCCCCGCTGCTCTGACCCAGCACCCCATGGAAGGGGGCTGTCGGAGCCGAAAATGGAATTGCTCCGAGCGGAGCAGCACATGGCCAGAACGACGAGGCACCGCGGCTGTCACAGCCAGCACAGCCAGACCATCACACAACGGCCTGTGCTGGACTGGGACACTGACGGAGGGGCAGAAGGGCACTGCTTCCTGACGGACCCCCAGGGACACCGCCTCCACCCGACACAGAGCCGCTGACCACCGCCTGTGACCACCCCGACAGTTCCCCATCCCCCAAACCATCCGCCCTCCAAATCCATATTACTGGAGTGGGCACGTGGAGCAGGACCACAGCGCAAGTGCAGCTGCCCTTCCTTTGGCCATTGATGCCACCACTGTGGCTGGTGGCCGGGATCACGCTCCGGCCATGCAGCTCTCAGGTCCGCGGTGGCATTTTAGCAAGCACGGCTCCCATTAGCTCCCAGTGTGCCAACAGGAGCTCGACTGTCACCATGAGCATATGCAAAGTGGCAGCAGAAGGAGCTTTCATTCTGGCAAAGCCTCATGAGAGCTCCAAACGCATTCCGCATTCACTTTGCTCCGTGACGCGGAGCTGACACTGTCCCACCGAGCACAGCGGCCACCAGCACAGCACTAATCCAACACAACCAGGGCTACGGGCACACCCAGGCCTCACAACCGCACCCGCCCATAGCAAAGCCAGGTGGGTGTATGGGATCTGAACTGATCCCCTGAGGCACTGAGTCTGCCGTGGGAGCACAGGTGAAGGCAATGCACCGGTGTGACCAGAAGGGGCGGAGCCTGAATCCATCTCCGTGTGACCTGAAGGGGTGAAGTATGGCTCCATCTCTCCTATAGACCCCATTTAAGGGCTGACTGCCACAGGGGGAAGGATCTCTTTCTGGAGATCGCTCCCTTTGGAGTTTTTCCATGGCGAACCTGGGACTCAGGTGAGCATTTCATCTATGTTCAATTATTCCCCTCCACCGGGATAATCTTTCTAGTTACACACCCTGACTACCATACTGCTGAACTGCTTATTCTGTGAACTATACAGCTGTTGACTAGGCAGTGGGTTTGTCAAAAGTTGGCACCTGGGGTTTGTTGGCCGCCAGGTGAGTTCTGCTGCTCCTGCAGGAGATCCACGGTTACTTCAGCACTTGGTTTCGGTGCGGTCCTCCACCATCCTCACCACAACACTGCACCGCACTGCTCCCGTTTGCTGTTGCTTTCCTACTACAGAGATCACAGAACCCTGGGCTGGCAGAGCCCTCTCAGATCCCCTGCTCTAGCAGGGCTGCCCAGGACCACGAGTTTAGGGCACAGCCATGATGCTGTCAGGGGACTCTGGTGTCTGTCTGGGCTGGCAAAACCTTGTCTGAAATGGACAGCAATGGGATGAGCGGGGATAGCTCATGTTGCACTCAGGGGAGGCTCAGGTTGGATGGTAGGAACATTTCTTCTCCAAAGAGCGGTGATGCATCGGCATGGAGGTGTGGGGGTCACCGTCCCTGGAGGCGCTCCAGGACTGCGAGGATGTGGCACCTGCAGACGTGGTAGTGGGGACGGGTTGGGCTTGGGCATCTGGGAGGTCTCTCCCATCCTCACTGAGTCCATAATTGTATGATTCTAATCAAACAGGACAGGTCAAAACAAATACTTCCACGGAGAGGCAGCTCCAGTTGAGCCACTCCAACCCCAGGAGGCAGCGAGCACCCACAACGCAGCCACCACGGCTCAGATCTGAAGGGAAGCTGCAAGAGCACGAGCTCCCCAGCACGCCTACGGAAGCTGACAGGAGACCAGCCCTAATTAAACCATCTGTAAGCGGCAGGATCGTTCCCACTGTCAGAAAGAACGCAGTCCTGTGCCAGCATGACCGCCTTACTTCTATGATTCCCACTAACGAGGCTGCCTGGGTTCTTCTGGGCAGCACCCCAAGCCCTTGCCCCACTGGCATCCCAAGTCTTTGCCATCTTGGCCTCCCGCACCCTCACCACATTGACATCCCAAGTCTTTGCCATCTTGGCCTCCTGCACCCTTGCCATGCCGGCTTCCCATGTCTCTGCCACGTTGGCATCTCAAGTCTTTGCCATGTTGGCCTCCCACACCCTCACCACGTTGACATCCCAAGTCTTTGCCATCTTGGCCTCCCACACCCTCACCACGTTGACATCCCAAGTCTCTGCCATCTTGGCCTCCCACACCCTTGCCATGCCGGCTTCCCACGTCTCTGCCACGTTGGCATCCCAAGTCTTCACTGTGCCAACAGAACCCAACAGCATTTGGGTACAGGTCTCCCACTGTCCCCTCAAAGTCTGCCCCAAGATCCCTGGGCTGCAGCCCGCTCTCTCCAGGCAGGAGCATCCCCTGCAGATCAGCCTCTCTCCGTCAGCCCCCTCCAAATTCCTACGCTAATCCCCATCCTCTCCGGTTTCAGTTACAATTTTCCACATGGCAGAGTAACAAAAGCTTTGCTGAACTCCGGTAGGTTAGATCTGCCCCACTTCTTTCATCCAGGGAGAGGATTTTGTGCTCAGAGGAGAGGTGAGGACATACGATCGGTTTCTCTTAAATCCCTCATTTTATCTCCTTGCCATTTAATTGCACGGCTTCAGTTGCTCTCTTTAGGATCACTTCCAAAGCACTCCAGCCCACCGAGGTCAGCTCTGTCACCGATACCTCTCACACACAGTCAGTGCACACAGAGGAGGTTAAGCATCTCTCTGGGGGTGACCCAGAGGGGCACGACGAGGGGCTGCTGCTCCAGCACCCATTTCTCCCCCTGTGCTATGGGATGCACACACGAGGACGGGAGCTCACAAGGCATCCGCCTACATGGCATGAAACAGATGCCATCTCCAGCAGAGGTTATGCTGCTTTACACTCAGACATGATGCTTCTGGAGTAAAAATAATGGGAAACGACCCATACAGAAAACAAACAAACAAAAATAAGCTTGCAGCGGGCCTGGGGTCGTTCCTTTGCTGTGGGATGCAGGCTGCACAGCCTCAGAGGCTCCTTCTCGTGCCCAATCCCAAATGAAGGATGATGTTCTGTGGGGAGGTCTTCTTCTCACAGAGAACTGAGAGCAATGGGCACCACTGGCTGTGGGAACTCATGGGGCTCTGCCATGGATGGCACGGGCAGGCAGCACAGCAGTTACGACGGGAAATGAAACAAAACTCATTCACCTGATTTTGTTGTAGAATGGGTTGGGTTGGAAAGATCCTTAAAGGTCACACAGCCATGGGGTGGTTGGGTTGGAAGGGTCCTTAAAGGTCACACAGCCATGCGGTGGTTGGGTTGGAAGGGTCCTTAAAGGTCACACAGCCATGGGGTGGTTGGGTTGGAAGGGTCCTTAAAGGTCACACAGCCATGGGGTGGTTGGGTTGGAAAGATCCTTAATGGTCACACAGCCATGGGGTGGTTGGGTTGGAAGGGTCCTTACAGATCACGAGGCCATGGGATGGTTGGGTTGGAAATGTCCTTGACGATCACAGAGATGTATTATGATTGGGCTGGAAGGGACCGTAAAGATCACAGTGACACAGGATGGTTGAATTGGAAAGGTCCTTAAAGATCACAGAGGCATGGAATGGTTGGGCTGGAAGGGTTCTTAAAGACTGTACAGACATAGCACGGCTGGGTTGGAAGAGGTCTTTAAAGATCATAGCATCACAGTATGGTTGAGGTGGAAAGGTTCTTAATGAGAGAGCCATGGAGTGCTTGGGTTGGAAGGGCCCTGAAAGATTACAAAGGCACGGAACAGTTTGCTTGGAAGGGTTCTGAAAGATCACAGAGATAGTAAGGTTGGGGTGGATGAGACCCTCTCCCCCCCACCCCCCACCATGTGCTGGCTGCCCCCAGCTCGGGCTGCCCAGGGCCCCATCCACTCCTCGAGCCCCTCCAGGGATGGGGCACCCACAGCTCCGGGCAGCAGTGCCGGGGCCGCACCGCCTCTGGGTGACAGATTTCCCCCACGTCTGACCCCAATCTCCCCTCTTTTGCATTCAAGCCGTCCCCTTGCATCCCATCCCTATGTGCCCATGTAAAAGAGAGGACGGTGTGATGCCAGGCATTCAGACCTCGCCAGCCCCACGACGCCTCAGGGCTCCAGCACTGCCCAGTGCCACGGGGGGCAAAGCAGAGCCCCAGAACAGTCACCTGGAGCTGGGGGAGAAGAGGTGGAAGCTCAGCTTAGACCCACTGAGGACACGGCCCCTTCTTAGCCCGCATGATGCTCCAAGCCCCCCGCTCCTATCCTCGCAGCAGGAACCCCTCCAGGGTTCAGGCAGCAGAGCAGCTCCTGCCCTCAGCAAACAGCCTTCCCCTGCTTTCCAGAGGCAGGACGTCCTTCCAGGAGGAGGAAAGCTGCAGAATCCTCACCCATCCCGTGCTGTGAGCTCCCTCACGCGGCACTGGAAGGAGAGGACCCCACCCCCCCCCATCCCGCACCCACCGGGGTTGGGCAGCAGCTGTGACTCAGCACGGGGACAGCAGGGACGGCACTGCAGCCGCAGCAGGTAATGAAACAAAGGGAGCAGCTGCTGCGGTTTGGATGGGTTTTGTGCTGGCTTTTAGTTGACAGTTTTAACTTGCAGCTCCAAAGGAGATGGCACGGCCCTAAGTTTAAATCTCACCACCGCTGTTACGCAGCAGTTGGCAGCGGTCGGCAGAGATGAGAGGGAGCTGATAAACAGGAGCAGAGCGACCGCGTGCGGGCAGAGAGCGATAGGACGCAGGGGAATGGCTCTCAGCTCAAAGAGCAGAGATTGGGGTCAGATATGGGGGCAATCCGTCACCCAGAGCCCCGGCACTGCTGCCCGGAGCTGTGGGTGCCCCATCCCTGGAGGTGCCCGAGGTGTGGATGGGGCTCTGGGCAGCGTGAGCTGGGGGCAGCCAGCACATGGCGAGGGATGGGGGGGTCCCTCCCAACCCAACCGTGCTGTGCTTCCATCATCTTTCAGGACCCCTCCAATCCAATGATCCTGGGGCTTTGTGACCTATTAAGGACACTTTCAATCCACCCACCCCATCGCTCTATGACCTTCGAGGACCCTTCCAATCCAACCCATTCCATGTCTCTACGACCCATAAGGATGCTTCCAATCCAACCAACCTATGGCTCTATGACCTTCAAGGACCCTTCCAATCCAACCTTTCCATGGTTCTATTTCCTTTAAGGGCCCTTCCAATCCAGCTCGTTCCACAGCTCTGTGACCTTTAAGGACCCTTCCAACCCATTCCATGGCTCTATGATCTTTCAACCCAACCCATTCTGTGACTCCATGATCTTTCGGGACCTTCTCCTACTCACAGAATGTCAAGGATTGGAAGGGACCTTATAAGATCATCAAATCCAATCCCCCATTCCAGACTTGACCCATTCCACGGTGCCATGTTCCAGCAGTTCCTGTGTTTCGTGTGCCAACATCACTGGAAGAACAACAGAGATGGACCCAGAACCTCGAGGAACCCACTCCTAACCCCACCCAGAGCGTAACGAGGGTATTTCCGAGGCATACACTGCCCTTCCCATCCCTGCTGCAGACCTCGTGCCATCAGCCCCACGCAGGACACAACTTGTGGAGGCAGCTGCCCTGGGGAGGGGGCAGAGAGGGGCTGGGGGCTGCTCCTGGGGATGCTCAGCTCCTCCGGGTGTGGGGCTGCGGGCCCTGGGAGGACCTGAGCAGGGGAAGGCTGCAGCTGAGGCAGAGACCTGGAGAGCTGAGGACTCAAAGGGCAGAGCTTCCAAAGAGGATCAAAGAACGGCTTCAGTCAGAAGGGAGCTTAAAGATCCCCAAGTCCCAGAACCACAGGGGCTGGATGGGACCTCTGGAGCTTCCCCAGCCCTATCCGACCCCTTCCTCCCACCCATCACCCTTCAGATGTTGGCCAGTGCTGCTCAGACCCCTCTCAGCCTTCTCTCCTCCAGCCACCAGGAGGGGCCCCACTGTTCCCACAGCCTTTCTCTGGGCTCCCTCCACCAGTTCCTCCCAGTCTGCCCCGAACTGGGAGCCCAGCAGCGGGCGCAGTGCTCCAGCAGTGCCCACCAGGGCAGAGCAGAGGGGAGGAGCACCTCCCTGCCCTGCTGGCCACGCTCTGGGCAATGCACCCCGGGGTCCCGTTAGCCACCAGGGCTCCCTGCCTTCTTGCCTTGGGCATGCAGTGTTTGGGAGCAGCACGAGGGCGACCGCTGTGTGCTCTGCTCCGGGATCACCGCAGGCAGACGGTGGCAGCACACAGCGATTTCCTGGGCACATCCCTGGCTCAGCAAAAAGAGCTGCTGGCTTATTTCGTGTGCTCTGCTCCCCTCCACTGTCTGAGAGCATGAAGCAGACTGGCTGCTGCCTGACTCTGGCACGCTGGAACATCACTTTGCCAGCAGGTCAACACGCCTCGGGCTTGTTCAAGTCACCTCTGGGTGCAAAACAGGGCAAGCCACAGGGTCGCTACCCTGGCCGTGCATTCTCTGACCTGCTGCAGCCCCCTCTGCCCCACACAGGGCCCTGCTGGGGATTTCCACCTGCTTGCTGGAGTGTGGTGACAGAGCAGGGTCCCCTGTGCTGGCAGCTCCATCTCACTGCGGATACACGCACTGTGCCGACCTGAGCTCAGCGATTTCTCCACCAGGGAGGGGCTCTGCTGGATGCTGCATGTCACAGCTCCTCCAGGCTCAGAGCAGGGACTTTTTATAAGGACATGTACTGATAAAACAAGAAGAAATGGCTTTAAACTGGAAGAGGGGAGACTTAGACCAGATGTTCGGCAGGAATTTGTTACTGTGAGGGTGGTGAGACATGGGCAGAGGCTGTGGATGTCCCCTCCCTGGAGACGTTCAAGGCCAGGCTGGATGGGGCTGTGAGCAACCTGGGCTGGTGGGAGGTGTCCCTGCCTACAGCTGGGGGTTGGGACGAGATGGCCTATGATCTCAGAGGTCCCTTCCAACCGAAACCACTCCACGATTCCATGATCTCAAAGATCCCTTCCAACACAAATCACTTCATGATTCCATGACCTTAAAGGTCCCGTCCAACCCAAACCACTCCATGATCTTAAAAATCATTTCCAACCCAAACCATTCAATGATTCCATGACCTTAAAGATCATTTCCATCCCAAACCACTCCATGATTCCATGATCTCAGAGATCCCTTCCAACCCAAACCACTCCATGACTCCATAATCTCAAAGATCCCTTCCAACTCAAACCACTCCATGATCTCAAAGACCCCTTCCAACCCAAACCACTCCATGATCTGAAAGATCATTTCCAACTCAAACCATCCCATGACTCCATGATCTCAAAGATCCCTTCCAACCCAAACCATTCCATGACCCCATGATCTCAAAGATCCCTTCCAACTCAAACCATTCCACTATTCCATGATCTCAAAGATCCCTTCCAACCCAAACCATTCCATGACCCCATGATCTCAAAGATCCCTTCCAACTCAAACCATTCCACTATTCCATGATCTCAAAGATCCCTTCCAACTCAAACCATTCCACAATTCCATGATCTCAAAGATCCCTTCCAACCCAAACCACTCCATGATCTTAAAGATTCCCTCCAACCCAAACCATTCTGCGATTCCATGATCTCAAAGATCCCTTCCGACCCAAACCATTCCATGATTCCATGATCTCAAAGATCCCTTCCAACCCAAACCACTCCATGATCTCAAAGACCCCTTCCAACCTAAACCATTCCACAATTCCATGATCTCAAAGATCCCTTCCAACTCAAACCACTCCATGATCTCAAAGACCCCTTCCAACCCAAACCACTCCATGATCTTAAAAATCATTTCCAATCCAAACCATTCCACGATTCCGTGATCTCAAAGATCCCTTCCAACCCAAACCACTCCATGATCTCAAAGACCCCTTCCGACCCAAACCACTCCATGATTGTATGATCAGTCAGCAAGTGGTGACCTATTGTTCGTACATCACATTTTTTGTAAATACAGATACAAATAGCTCCAATTACTATTATTTTTTCCCTTCCTTTTCTGCCTCGGTAATGAGCTCCTATCTCAATTCCACTCATAGCCCCTCACAGCAGATAAATATCAGAAAAAAAGAGGGGGTGCACAGCTACCAGAGACCCTCACTGAAAACTCCCAAATCTGTCAGACCCCAATGGGCTGCCACCTGGAAGGTGGGCATGGACCAACCAGACCATATCACAGCAAACACACACATTTGCCTTCATCAACCCACCACCCCACTGGGATCAGACCCCAACTCAAGACACTGCTGGACCCAGGAGTGGTGAAGCATCTCACCACCCTTTGCACCCAAGCATTTTATTGTCTACGAGCTTTTAGGACCCTTTCAACCCAACCATTCCATGGCTCTGTGATCTTTAAGGACCCTTCCAACCCAACCACTCTGTGATTCTGTGATCTGTAAGGACTCTTCCAACCCAACCCAACCCAACCCAACCCAACCCAACCATCCCATAGCGCTATGATCTGTATGAACCCTTCCAACCCAACCCCTTCTATCCCCACCTAACCACTCAGTGACTCTACAAAGTCTATGACCCCCAGAGGTGCCTGCTGGGCCAGAACGAAGCTTTCCAACCAACAGCACCAGCAGAAGGTGCTGAAGCAGAGCACCCACAGGGCTCAGAGCACCTCCTGAGCTCCGCACATTGGCTCAGCACCCAACTGCCTCCACCTCTGCAGCACCAACGCTGCTCCCAGCTGCCCTCCCTGCCCTCACCCCTGAATCACTGCGGCTCAGCTCAGCAGAAGAACACCCAGAGAGACACACAGCCCACGGCAGACACGACAGCACAGCAGCTCAGCACCACAATCCATCCCCAGGAGGAGCAGCTCTGCACCCCGGCAGCAGCTGCCAACCCTACACGAGGCCTCCGCGCACCTCGGGGAGGGAGGTGGAGTCAGCAAACCTCACCCATCAATTAGCCCTCAATTAGCCACGCTGCCTGTATCCCAAAAGCGTTGCTCACAACCAAGGAACCCTCTGCTGCGAAGCGGCCCCAGCGCTCCCAGCAAAGCAGCGCCGGAGCTCCTGAGGGCAGCAGTTACATGCAGAGCTGTGCTCATCCAAAAGGAATCCAACCTCCCTGAGCCGCTGTTCAGCTGCACAACGGTTTTGGCCCGGGCTGTGTCACAGTGGGACCGCTGACAGCACACGGCTGCACTTCAAGGCAGCCTCCCTCTCACACTCACTGTCCCCGAATTCTGCTGGGTGCCGTCTACCTCTCTGCCTCACAAAGACTGATGCCAAACAAGGAGAACGCGTCGACAGCCATGAGCCCTTCAGAAAACGCCGCTCCGGAGCTCATCTCCGCAGGACTAATTCCACCTGGCCTGCAGGAGGTGTCCCTGCCCACGGAAGGGTTGGAACCGGAGGGCTTTAAGGTCCGTCCCCACCCACAGCACTCCGTGATGCTGAGAACCTCTGCGTGGCTCTGAAGTGCTCTGCCATCCGCACCCGGGGGGAAACGGGATCTGCAGAGATGAGAGGGGCTCCCACAACGAGAAACTTACAAAGGGAGTGTCAAAGAAGCACAGAGTTTGAAGGCCCTGACCCCAAAGAAATGGGATTAGAAGGTGATGTATATACACATACATCTACTTTCCTGACTTCTGCTGATCCAATTCTCCTCCCCGAAAGCACTTACAGGTTCGTATTCAAACAGCTTGCTCCTTCCACCTCCCGCTGGAGGAAACTCAAAGAGAGGAATTAACAAAAGAGGTACAAGAAAAAGGGAGGTAGGAAATGAGGAAAGAGCAAGCACCGCAGCAAGAAACGCAGGCGTGGAGCAACAATTCATCTCCTTCTTCATCCCAAGAGGGCAGAACTCGCTTCTCACGGGCACTAAAGGGCTCAGGTGACCGCTGTGCTCACTGCCCGCAGCCCAGAAGCGTCCCTCACCCCGAGGAAAACCAACTGCTCCACTTCTGAGTCACGGCCTGCAACCACATGAAGAAGAAACTGGGTGGTGGGGGGAGGCCGTGCTGCTCCCCAGGTCCCAGCAGCTTGCAGAACATTTGCTTCCAGCACTACCAGTAAGGACACGATCGGATGGAAAGGACGGAGCACTCCGTCCCTGCGTGCTGTGGGAGCAGGACGGAGCACTCCTCCATCCCTGCGTGCTGTGGGAGCAGGACGGAGCACTCCATCCCTGCGTGCTGTGGGAGCAGGACGGAGCACTCCTCCATCCCTGCGTGCTGTGGGAGCAGGACGGAGCACTCCATCCCTGCATGCTGTGGGAGCAGGACGGAGAACTCCATCCATCCCTGCGTGCTGTGGGAGCAGGACGGAGCACTCCATCCCTGCGTGCTGTGGGAGCAGGACGGAGCACTCCTCCATCCCTGAGTGCTGTGGGAGCAGGACGGAGCACTCCTCCATCCCTGAGTGCTGTGGGAGCAGGACGGAGCACTCCATCCATCCCTGCGTGCTGTGGGAGCAGGACGGAGCACTCCTCCATCCCTGCATGCTGTGGGAGCAGGACGGAGCACTCCATCCATCCCTGCGTGCTGTGGGAGCAGGACGGAGCACTCCTCCATCCCTGCGTGCTGTGGGAGCAGGACGGAGCACTCCATCCCTGCATGCTGTGGGAGCAGGACGGAGCACTCCTCCATCCCTGCGTGCTGTGGGAGCAGGACGGAGCACTCCTCCATCCCTGCGTGCTGTGGGAGCAGGACGGAGCACTCCATCCCTTAATGCTGTGGGAGCAGGACGGAGCACTCCTCCATCCCTGCGTGCTGTGGGAGCAGGACGGAGCACTCCATCCCTGCGTGCTGTGGGAGCAGGACGGAGCACTCCATCCCTGCGTGCTGTGGGAGCAGGACGGAGCACTCCATCCATCCTTGAGTGCTGTGGGAGCAGGACAGAGCACTCCATCCCTGCGTGCTGTGGGAGCAGGACGGAGCACTCCATCCATCCCTTAATGCTGTGGGATCAGGACAGGGCATCAGCTCGCAAGCAATGACTTGCAAAGTGAAGGCGGTATCAGCAGAACGCGCATGGAGCCGCTCGCTCATCTCATTACTGCCACACGCAGTCAGATAAGCAAACAGGAGCAGGCTGAGGGCGGCTTCCAGCCGGGGTCGTAAGCCAGTTCCCAGCGCACTCGTGTTTGTATTTTGGTCCTTATCTCCCGGTGTGACACCCTGAGCAGCGCTCGCACTCCGTGGAGCCCCGCGCTCCTTCCTGAAGCAACATGTCCCAGCCCAACCGCCTTTCTGCTCCCTCCTCGAGCACTCTGGTTGCAGACGCGTGATTTCTGGTCAAAACGTGACCAGGTAGAAGTGGCCGAGTGCCAGCGAGAAGTTCAGGGCGGATATTGGGAGAAATCTCCTCCCAAAAAGAGCACTTGGGTGCTGCCCAGCGATAGGGCAGGGGGGGTGGGGGAGAGGTGTCTGCATTAGGATGCTGCCCAGGGTTGGGGTGGGTTGGGAGGAGTGTCAGCATTAGGGTGCTGTCCATGGCCAGGGTGGGGGGGGTGGGGGAGGGGTGTCAGTATTAGGGTGCTGCCCAGGGCCAGGGGGGTGGGGGAGGGGTGTGAGCATTCAGGTGCTGTCCAGGGATAGGGCACGGGGGGTGGGGGGGAGGGGTGTCAGCACTCAGGTGCTGTCCAGGGATAGGGCAGGGGGGGGTGGGGGAGGGGTGTCAGCATTCGGGTGCTGCCCAGGGCCGAGGTGGGGGGGGGTTGGGGGAGGGGTGTCAGCACTCAGGTGCCGTCCAGGGCTGGGGTGAGGGGGTGGAGGAGGGGTGTCAGCATTTGGGTGCTGCCCAGGGCTGGGGTGAGGGGGTGGGGGAGGGGTGTCAGCATTTGGGTGCTGCCCCGGGCCAGGGGGGTGGGGGAGGGGTGTCAGCATTCAGGTGCTGTCCAGGGATAGAGCAGGGGGCGTGGGGGAGGGGTGTCAGCATTAATGTGCTGGTCAAGGATAGGGTGGGGGGGGGAGGGGGAGAGGTGTCAGTATTAGGGTGCTTTCCAGCGCTGGGGTGGGGGGGGAGGGGTGTCAGCATTAGGGTGCAGTCCATGGCCGGGGTGGGGGCGTGGGGGAGGGGTGTCAGCATTAATGTGCTGGTCAAGGATAGGGCGGGGGGGGGTAGGGGAGGGCTGTCAGCATTAGGGTGCTGCCCAGGGATAGGGCAGGGGTGTTGGGGGAGGGGTGTCAGCATTCAGGTGCTGCCCAGGGATAGGGCAGGGGGTTGGGGGAGGGGTGTCAGCATTCGGGTGCTGCCCATGGCCGGGGTGGGGTGTCAGCATCCTGGCGGTGCTGAGGAGCACGGAGAAGCGGCACAGCGGGGCCGGTGGGATGGGGTGGACGCTTTGGACCTTCGTTTTCCAACCTCATCCGCTCCGGGATCCTACGGAAGGCTTCCCCACAACACCCCCATCTTCCACACGAAACCCCCACACAAACAGCTCTCAAACCGACGGGCCCCCAATGCCCGCCCGGCGCGACCCCAAACCCACCCGTGAGACGCGAGAGAACCCCACGCGGAGCCCCGGGACCCCCCCCCCCCCCGAGGGGGCTCCTGTTGCCGCAGCCCCGGCCGCGCTCACCGGGCTCCAGCAGATCAACGCGTCCGTCTCGGGGTCCTCCACCAACGTCCACAGCTTCGTCAGGAAGGCCGACACGTTGCTGCCGCCCGGGCCCGCGCCCACCGCCGCGGCCGCGCCGGGGCCTTCCATGGCGGCGGGGCTCCGTGGGGAGGAGGAGGAGGAGTTAGGAGCGGCGGAGCGCTCAGAGGCGGCGGGGCCGCGCCGGGCGCTGCGCGGGGCGGGAGCCGGGGCCCTGCATGGCCGCTGCCATCTTGGGCCGCCTCCGGGACGAAGCCCCCCCGCGCCGGAGCGCGCCGCGCATGCGCGGCCCCGCCTCAAGCCACGCCCCCTCCGCGATGTGCACGCGCGTCCCCGCCTCAAGCCCCGCCCTCTCCTCGATGTGCACGCGCGTCCCCGCCTCAAGCTCCGCCCTCTCCTGGATGCGCATGCGCGGCTCCGCCTCAAGCCCCGCCCTCTCCTCGCTGCGCATGCGCGCTCCCCCGTCTGGTCTCATAGGGACGCAGTGCGCATGCGCCGCTTGGCAGCGCTCCGCTAGAACTCGGTTCGAGCATGCGCCGCCTCCCCGAGCGGCCGTTCTGTGCGCATGCGCGTCTCCGCCCGCCCCCTGCAGGCTCGTGGTGCGCATGCGCGGCGCGCCCGCCGGGCCGTGACGGGAAAAGGGAGATCCGGAAATGAACCGGCACGGGGCGGGGCGTGACCTCTGACCCCGCGCACGCGGCGGACGGCGGCGGCGGTCCACGCGGGACGCGGCCGTGGGGATGATGGAGCAGGTCGGGGCGGGCCGCCGTGGGTACGGGCGCGGCCGTGGGGATGATGGAGCGGGTCGGGGCGGGCCGCCGTGGGTACGGGCGCGGCCGGGGCGGGCTCGGGACTCGCTCCGGTGTGCTTCCGGGCCTGGGCCTGCTTCCCCGTACGGAGCTGGGCTGTGGCGTGGAGTCCCGGACCCGGTTCTGGGTGGGGCTCCCGGGATCTGGGTTCTGGGCCCGGGGTCTGGGTCTAGGCCGGGGGGGGTCCCGGGATCTGGGCCTGAAATCCGGGGATCTGGGCTTGGAATCCCGGGATCTGGGCCTGAAATCCCAGGATCGAGGCTTGGAATCCCGGGTTCTGGGCTTGGAATCCCAGGATCTGGGCTTGGAATCCCGGGTTCTGGGCTTGGAATCCCAGGATCTGGGCTTGGAATCCCGGGTTCTGGGCTTGGAATCCCAGGATCTGGGCTTGGAATCCCGGGTTCTGGTTCTTGAGCCGATCTCTGGATTGAGGGTCCCGGGTTCTGCATTTTGGGCGGGGGTCTGGGCTTTGCGGGGGTCCTGGTATCTGGGCCTTGGGGGGTCCCGGGATCTGGGCCTGGGGTCCCGGGTTCTGGGTCTTGAGCCGATCTCTGGGTTGGGGAGCCTGGGTTCTGGGCCCGGGTTCTGCACTTTGGGCTGGGGTCTGGGCCTGGGGGGTCCCGGGTTCTGGGCCTGGGGTCCCGGGTTCTGGGTCTTGGGCTGGGGTCTGGGTTGGGGAGCCCAGGTTCTGGGCCCAGGTTCTGCATTTTGGGCTGGGGTCTGGGCCCGGGTGGTCCCGGGTTCTGGGCCTGGAATCCCGGGTCCTGGGTCTTGAGCTGATCTCTGGGTTTTGGGCCCGGGTTCTGCATTTTGGGCAGGAGTCCTGGTATCTGGGCCTTGGGGGTTCCTGGTATATGGGCTTGGAATCCCGGGTTCTGGGCCTGGGGTCCCAGGATCTGGGTCTTGAGCCGATCTCTGGGTTGGGGAGTCCAGGTTCTGGGCCCGGGTTCTGCACTTTGGGCTGGGGTCTGGGCCTGGGGGGTCCCGGGTTCTGGGCCTGGGGTCCCGGGTTCTGGGTCTTGAGCCAATCTCTGGGTTGGGGGCCCAGGTTCTGGGCCCAGGTTCTGCACTTTGGGCTGGGGTCTTGGCCTTGGGGGGGTCCCAGGTTCTGGGCCTGGGGGGGTCCCAGGATGTGGGCCTGTGGGGTCCCGGGATCTGGGTCTTGAGCCGATCTCTGGGTTGGGGAGCCTAGGTTCTGGGCCCGGGTTCTGCATTTTGGGCTGGGGTCTGGGCCTTGGGGGTCCCGGGATCTGGGCCTGGAATCCCAAGTTCTGGGTCTTGAGCCGATCTCTGGGTTGGGGGCCCGGGTTCTGCATTTTGGGCTGGGGTCTGGGCTTTGGGGTGTCCCGGGTTCTGGGTCTTGAGCCGATCTCTAGGCTTGGAACCCCAGGTTCTGGGCTTGGAATCCCAGGTTCTGGGTCTTGAGCTGATCTCTGGGCTGGTGGCCAAGGTTCTGGGCCAAGGTTCTACATTTTGGGCTGGGGTCTGGGCCTGGAGAGTCCCGGGATCTGGGCCTGGAATCCCAGGTTCTGGGCCAGGGGTCCTGGGTTCTGGGCCTGGAATCCCGAGTTCTGGGTCTTGAGCTGATCTCTGGGTTGGGGGAGCCCGGGTTCTGCATTTTGGGCTGGGGTCTGGGCTTTGGGGGGGTCCTGGGTCCTGGGTCTTGAGCTGATCTCTGGGTTGGGGGTCCGGGTTCTGCATTTTGGGCTGGGGTCTGGGCTTTGGGGGGGTCCTGGGTTCTGGGTCTTGAGCTGATCTCTGGGCTTGGAACCCCAGGTTCTGGGCTTGGAATCCCGGGTTCTGGGTCTTGAGCCGATCTCTGGGCTGGGGGCCCAGGTTCTGGGCCTGGGTTCTGCATTTTGGGCTCGGGTCTGGGCCCGGGGGGTTCCGAGTTCTGGGCCTGGGGTCCTGGGTTCTGGGCCTGGAATCCCGGGTTCTGGTTCTTTAGCTGATCTCTGGGTTGGGGGGCCCGGGTTCTGCATTTTGGGCTGGGGTCTGGGCTTTGGGGTGTCCCGGGTTCTGGGTCTTGAGCTGATCTCTGGGCTTGGAACCCCGGGTTCTGGGCTTGGGATCCCGGGGTCTGGGTCTTGGGCTGATCTCTGGGTTGGGGGTCCAGGTTCTGGGCCCAGTTTCTGGATTTAGGGCCAGGTTTCTGGGCCTGAGGAGCCAGATTCTGGGCCCGGGGTCCTGGCCCTGGTTCCAGTTTCCATCAGTACATCCCTGACACCCTGCGTCCTCCCCTTGTGCAGCCTCTGGAGCCCGAGAGCGACGATGATCTGACAGACAGTGAGGAGAGCGTGTACTCGGGGCTGGAGGACTCCGGCAGCGACAGCACCGACAGCAGCGCCGGGGAGGAGGAGGAGGATGAAGAGGAGCGGGTGGAGTCCAACGGTGGGACAGCCCCCAGGGTAAGGAGCAGTGATGGAGGGAGACTGCCTGGGTGGGGAGCACTGCTGGAGCACTGCGCCCGCTGCTGTGCTCCCAGTTCAGGGCAGACTGGGAACTGGTGGAGAGAGCCCAGCAGAGGATGGTGGGGGCCTGGAGCCCCTCCTGGTGGGCACAGGGTGGGAGCCCCGGGGCTGTGCAGCTGGAGGAGAGAAGGCTGAGAGGGGTCCGAGCAGTGCTGACTGATACGTGAAGGGTTGGGGCAGGAGGAGAGGGATGGGCTCTGTCAGAGGGTGCCCAGTGACAGGACAAGGGGTGCTGGGCACAGACTGGAGCCCGTGGGGTTCTGCCTGAACGTGACGGAGAACTTCTGTGCTGTGAGGAAGGCAGAGCGCTGGAACGGAGCCTGAAGTGTCGAGGGAGTTTCCTTCTCTGCAGGGATGCAAATTCAGTTGGATTCTTTCTGGTGCAGCTGCTGTAGGAACTGCTCTGGGGAGGGGGGGTTGGACTGTGGTGGGGCTCCAGAGGTCCCTTCCAGTTCCTCAGTTCGGTGGCTCTTTGTGTGGCAGTGGCTGCACGCAGACAGATGTCAGTGTGTCCCCCTCCTGCTGCACTGAGCCCTGTGCTGTCACGAGTTCAGAGTGGGGAGGTTGGGGATGGAGCAGAGCATCGCCTGGCTTTCCTCCTGGGGCGGTATCTGAAAGGGTTTCACCTGTGGGAAATACCTCACACCCATCGGGTTTGGCCAGGGATACATCTGCCTCTCGTTTCTGCGTGGGGGAAAGAAATGTCCCTTTCAGGAATCCCCTTTCAAGGGCAGAATCACAGAACTGTAGGGGTTGGAAGGGACATCTAGAGATTATCGTGTCCACCCCCCTGGCAAGCAGCTCCCAGCCCAGGTTGCACAGCTCGGTGTCCAGGTGGGCCTTGGATGTCTCCAGAGAAGGAGACCCCACCACCTCCGTGTGCAGCTCCAGTGCTCCGTCACACACGTTGGTGCAGAACTTCCAATCGTAGAATCCCCAAGGTTTTAAAAGACCTCCAAGATCCTCCAGTCCAACCGTCCACCCATCACCAAAGTCTAAAAGTCCCTCATCACGATGTCTGAGCGTTCTTTAAATACCTCCAGAGTCGGTGAGTCCTCCACCTCCCTGTGCAGCCCATCCCAGCGCCTGACTGCTCCTCCAGAGAATTATTTCCTAGCATCCACTCTGAATTTCCCCTGGCACAACACAAAGCCGTTCCCTCTCATCCTGTCACTAATTACGAGCGTGAAGGGGCCGACCCCCAGCTCAGCACCACCTCCTTCAGGTCGTTATAGGGAGCAGGAGGGTCTCCCCTGAGCTCCTCCACACCCACCAACCCCAGCTCCCTCAGCCATTCCTCTGTTGCCCTTCTGTGTGCACACTCCGTGGCTTCAGTGTCCTTTTCCCCTCGTCCTATCACCACACACTGCTGGGAAGTTTGGCAGGGCAGACCTGGCAGAACCCTGGCCTGCTCACGCCCTTTTCCCTGCGGTCCCACAGGGCACTGCAGCCGCTGTCTGCACCTCTGTCCTCCCGAGCACTGTGCTGTGAGCCCTGCAGTGAGCTGCATCCCCCTGCAGCCGCTTTGCCTCCCTCCTTTAAAGCCTTCTGTGTAGGTGAGCGTGCTGTGGGCCGTGGCCTCGTTGCGTTAGATGCCTCTCCAGTTCAGCTTTTCAGAGCAGTTCGATCGTTTTGGGACCAGGTCCAAATGTTTGGCAGCACTGGAAGTGCTTGGGAACTTTGGGAGAGCGGAGTTCTGCTGCTCCTCTGTCCTGTTTGGGGAAGGGTGAGTGCCTTAGGGCGAGAGCAAGGAGAGTTGGCTCCTGCCTGGAGAACGCTGCAGGTGCTGGAGAGCGGCTTATTTGCTTTGGCTGGATGTGTTCAGGGCATGAATGGTGTTTCTCTGACTGCAGCATCGTGGCTCAGAGGGATTTTTATGCAGCGTGGGCTGGGCACCGAGCGTGTCACTTCGTGGGGAGGGCTCAGAGGCACAGATGTGTGGGCTCTTTGGTGCTGAGCTGAGTGCCAGGCTCTGGCTGTGACACATTTGGGCTGTGCCCCTCCTCCTCCTGCCACCTGGGTCTGGATGTGCTGCAGGTGGGACATGGGAGGCCAAAGAGGTTGAGGCTGAGGTGCTGTGCTCCGTCCATCCCACATCCCACAGCTCAGAGATCCCCAAGAGCGACCCACAGCCCCTGCCTGCTCCCTGTGCCAGCTCCAGCCCCCCCGACCCCCAGCACAGCGGTGCTTCCTCAGGAGCAGCTGCTGGGCTCCAATCTGTGCCCGCTGCCTCTTGTCCTGGCACTGCTGAGCGCAGCCTGGTTCCATCCTTTCCATGGGATATATCACCACAGGTGGGATCCATCTGAGCCCCCGGCCCTGGTCCGAGCAGCTCAAAGCTGCTCCAGGTTCTTGGTGACTCTGGTGGTCTTCTGTTGTGCTCTCCCCAGTGCTCCCAGCTCCGTCCTGACTGGTCCCAGCGCTGAGCAGAGGGGCAGCATCCCTTCCCCTGTCCTGCTGGCCGTGCTTTGTTACAACCAGGATCAGCAGCAGCGCCGTTTGCCCAAGGGCCCATCGCTGCCTCCTGTCCCATTTGGTGCCCTCCGGGACCAGCGGGTCCCCAACTCATCACGGAGCTGCAGGCAGCGGCAGGGCTGATTAACGCTGGGGCTGAACGGGAGCTAATGAACCGCCTGTGGCAGCTGCGTCCCCGTGCGTTGTGTGACTGCGCACAGACCTCATCCAGAACAAAGAGCAGTAGGTCTCAGTTGTTCACTTTCGGAACAAATATAGTGATTAAGACCTCTTAGAAGCCCCTGGAAAGGTTAGCAGTGGCCCAATGCTCGTGGTCCGCGTGTCTGGCGGGGTGGTGGGTGGAGCTGAGGGAGCGTTCCCAAGCTGCTCCATCCAGAAGCACTGGACCACGTGCAGGAGAGCAGAACGTGAGCCGAACATTTCGGAATGGACAGGAGGGTTTGTGGCTGTGCCCGAGGAGCGTGGAGAGCGTCAGGGAGCTGTGGCGTGGAGAAGGGAAGTGGGTGGATGAGAGCAGGCAGCTCCCTGGGGCTGCCGGAGCTCCGGGGTGTGTTCCTGGTGGAAATGTGGGAGCTCTGACTGTGGGCATCGCTCTCTGTGCAGCAGAGAGCTCAGTGACACCGCTCTGCCCGAGTGCTGCTGCTGAACTGCTGCATCCGCTGCGTGGAAGCTGAGGTCTGGAGAGTGCCATGGGGCTCCGGGCTTAAGGTTTTCTTGCTTCTGCCGTGGCCTCTGGGCTGTCCATGCACACTGCTGCCTCATCCGGCTTTCCTCTGCCAGGACCCTACGTCCTTCCTGCAGGACCGCTCTCGTGAGCTCCTCTCCCACTCTGTGCCCAAATCTGGGATTTCTGTGACCCAGCACTGCACACTTGGCCTTGTTGAACCTCCCTGTGTTCCTCTGAGCCCTTTTCCCCCCCCCCAGACCCCTCTGGATGCCGTCCCTTCCTTCTATTGGATCGACCACACCGCTCAGCTTGGGGTTCACCAGCAAAGTGCAGGCGCACCAGCACTGCCCCCTGACCGCGTCCCCGCTGTCACACCTCTGCATTTTTGGGGCACCCTCATGGATGGTGGCACCCCCGCGTCCCTGGGCAGCATCCCAACCTGCTGGGACACGGCTCTGTGCTCCCATCCCCAAGCCGTGGTGCCCTGGGACCGTTCGGGGTTTGTTTTGTTGGATTTGGATGCAGGTCCGCCCCTCCTGCCGCCCTCTGGTGGAGCAGTCACTGCTGCAGGGATGCACCGGCCCCACGGAGTGTGGCTGTGCTCCTCCTGAACCCCTCTGTCTGCTTCAGACGGACTTCTGGGGGTAAAGCAGTGAGGGTTTGTGTTTCCCTGGGTGTGAGCTGGAGCACGGCGCTGGGAAGGGAGCTCCACTCGGGGCTCTGGGCCGCTTCTGCCTTTGTGCCATACTCGGGGGGGTCTTTCTGTGCCCACCCCGACGACACAGAGTGGGGCAGAGCTGTGGGGTGCAGCTCTGTGCCGGGGGAACTGCAGCACAGTGAGGGGAGGGGGGGGGGAAAGAGAGAGGGAGAGATGGAAACTCGCGGCCAAAGCCTCTGCAGCGCCAAACGCCTGGAAAAAAACTTATCTGCAATCTCCCTCTTTAGTTTTTTTCAATTTTTTTTTTAATAAAGCCCTTTGTTTTTGCAGTAATCTCATCCTCTTGCCGGGCCGGGATTTTCCAGGCGCTCTCCCACCCCTCTCCCCGCGCCGCCGCGTGCAGCAGCAGAAGGTGATCGCACACTGCGCGGACTTTACGGCCCCCGCGAGGGACGTTGCCGGGGCTGGTTTTCCGATTATTCCACCGAATCCTCCCGTAAACCCGATCTCACCAGGGTCCCCGTCCCCCCTCCCCTTCCCCGCCGATGGGGGAGCGAATCTCTTTTCCAGGGAAGGAGCCGCCGTCTCCTCGCACCCACGCGGCGCTCGGGGCCGTCCCAGCACCGCGGGGAAGGGTTCTCGGTGCCGCTGCCGGAGGTGTCTGCCCGGTGCGGGTGGTGGCGTGGAAAAGAAATGGGGAGAAACGGAGGGTGGAATGAAGAAGCAGAGTGCGTCCTGGCAGAGCTCGTGGCGTCAGGTCGGGCCCGCGGTGCCCTCAGTCCGTTGAGATCTCTCTGTGACTTCGGGTTGGCAGCCGAGGTCGCCGTGTGCTCCGCTGATCCCCCGCTCTGTTTGAGCTGCAGCCTCGGTGGAGCCCAACTGCGGGAAGGGACCTTTGCACCGGCACCCTTGTGCCGGTCCAGCCAGCCCTGCACTTGTGCTGCCACGTGGGGAGAGGTTCTGCTGGCTCTGTGCATACCTGGGATCGTTGTAGAATCATCCCGGAGTCACAGGATGGTTTGGGTTGGAAGGGACCTTTAAGATCGTCTCGTTCCAACCCCTCCGCTGTGGGCACGGACACCTCCCACCAGCCTGGGTTGCTCACAGCCCAATCCAGGCTTGAGTGCTTCCAGGGAAGGGGCATCCACAGCCCCTCTGGGCAACCTGTTCCAGCACCTCACCACCCTCGCAGTAAGGAATTTCTTCCTGATATCTAGTCTAAGCTGCGGGGAGCAGTCAGAGCGGTGCAGAGGAGGACTGGTGGGTGCCTGGCGGAGCTCAGGGGCAGCACATCCCACCCTGGGCTCAGAACAAACCCGAGCAGCGGGGCCGAGTGCGCAGGAGCAGCTCCTGAGAGGGCCTTAGGGGGGCTGCAGGTGTCCACAACCACACCGACCTCACGTTGGGCCGGTGGGCAAACACGGCAAGAGCGTTTGAACAGGGATGGGACTGCACCTCGGTGTGATGCTCCTGAGACCCACCCGTGTGCTGTATCTGTCTGGGGACCTGATTTGGTACAGGCACAGAGGACACGAGGGCTGAGCTGCTGGGAGAGGCAGCTCCTGAGGACAGGGAGCACAGAGCAGAAGGGAGAGCCCTGGATGGAGGTGAGGAGGGAGTTCTTGTCCTCGTGGTCCTTACAGATGAGACCAAGGGAGCAGTGAGGTCTCCATTCATAGAGATGTGGGAGCACAACTGTGTGACCAAACGCAGCGCTGCGTGCCCTGCTGCAGCCTGGAAGCTGGCTGTGCCGGAGCAGGGACCTCCAGAAACCCTTCCCAGCATCTGTTTTTCCACGGTCTGCATTTGCAGAGCTTCCGTGCACTCGTACCCGCTGACCCCTTGCAGCTCCTGGCCCTTGGCTGTACACACACCGTGCAGGGCATTGTGTCTGTGCTGTCCCACAGTTCAGGGCTGCTGCCCCAGGTTCTCCGCGTGGCCCCGAGCTGCTGGGAGCAGGGGGACTCTGCCGAGCCCTGGGATCTGCTCTGGGCACGGCCGGGATGGGGAAGCAGCCGAGACAGGAAGGATTGTGAGCGCGGTGAGTGGGAAAGCAGCGCTGGGAGCTGAGCAGCTGTCAGAGCGCGGCTCGGCAGCCCGTCCTCAGACGGGGGCTGATGGACTTTTTGTGGTCCCAGATGAGCAGAAGCGCGCGGTGCTTAATGAGCCCTTTCTTTCCTTCCTTCCTTCCCTCTAATGCGCCGTCCCCGAGGAGCCGTGAGCGCTGCGCGGCGCGAACCCGAAAGCACAAAGGTTCACGTGGCGGGACCCTGCTAAGCCGTTTTCTTCTCTTTCAGGTCAAAGGGGCTCCCAGGAAGAGCAAAGCCCTCGGGGCTGATCCTCCTCCGAAGGACGGCGAGGGTCTGAGCGCTCCGGATGAGTACGAGGAGGACAGCTCGGATGAGGAGGTAGGACCCGCCGCCAACGCGGTGTGTGTGGGTACAGCGCGAGGGCAGTGGATTTCCCACTGCATTGCAAGCCTAAAGGGAAGGACGTTGGTCAGAGAGTGTCGGGTGTGATGGGGGGGCTGCCCACCCTGCAGCTCACTGCTGGCACCCAGTGGGGCTATGGGGGCTGGTGGCGGAGCACAGTGCTCGTGGTGCCTGGCGCAGGAGGTTGGAAACTGCTTGTGCAAGAGGCAGCAGGATCCGGGCCACAGAATGCTCCCTGGCTCTGCTTGTTCCAGACCAACTTCGTGGCCTTTCTTAATCGTCTGCTAAATCAATTAACGCGATTGGCGCAAATCAGCCGCTCCCGCGGAGCCCCGGGGTCGGGATGGGGGGAGCGCCAAGTGCCGCGGAGGCGTTCGGTTTGGCCCCGCTGCCAGGATCCGGGTTCACTGGAAGGTGCTGGGGTGAGTTTGTGGGGCGGCCTGAGGGGTGCTGGAGAGGATGGAGGTCATGGCGTGCTGTACTGGGGCATGACGTGCTGTATTGGGGCACAGCATGGCATACTGGGGCACGGGATGGTATATTGGGGCATACTGAGGCCTCCTTTGAGGTCTGTGTTGAAGGATCACGGCTCCATTTTGAGAACTCACATCCCATTGACCAGAGTTGGCCTCGATGATCCTTGCGGGGCCCTTCCAAGTTGGGATGTATTCTCTGATTCTGTGGCATAGTATATCAAGACACAGCGTGGTGTACTGAGGCATTGTGAGGGCTTGGATCCCCTTTTTGAAGGCTTTTGGCCCCATTTTGAGAGATCACGGCCGCATTTTGAGAATTCTTACCCATTACCAGGTGTTGGACTCGACGATCCTTATGGGTCCCTTCCAAGTATTCTCTGCTTCTGTGATGCGGTGGATCGAGGCACAGTGTGGTATATGGGATATTTCGAGAGCTCAGAACCCCGTTTGGAGGTCTTGTGGCCCTATTTTGAGGGATCACAGCCCCATCATGAGAACTCCTAGTGCCATGGCCAGGAGTCAGACTCGATGATCCTTGTGGGATATTCTCTGCTTCTGTGGCATGGTGTATCAGAGCATGGCATGGGATATTGCAGGATGGCGTGGCGGATCGAGGCACTGTGTTGTATAGCGGGACATGGTATTTTGAGGGCTGAAAACTCCATCTTGGGGTCTTATGGCCTTACTCTGAGGGGTCACGGCCTCATTTTGAGTATTCCTAGCCCAGTTGCCATGAGTTGGACTTGGTGATCCTTCCGGGTCCCTTCGAAGTTGGGATGTGTTCTGTGGTGTGGTATATCGTGGAGTGGTGTGGTGTATTGAGGCATGGCGTGGTGTACCAGGACACGGAGTGGTACATTGTGGAGTGGTGTGGTATATCGGGGTATGGCGTGGTATATCAGATCACGGGGTGGTATATCGTGGAATGGTGTGGTATATTGGGGCATGGCATGCTATATTGTGGAATGGTGTGGTATATCAGGGTATAGCATGGTATATCAGGGCACGGGATGGTATATTGCAGCATGGCGTTGTATATCAGGGTGTGGTGTGGTATATCAGGACACGGGGTGGAGTATCGTGGAGTGGTGTATATCGGGGCATGGCATCTTGTATCAGGACATGGGATGGTATATCGTGGAATGATGTGGTATATCGGGGTATGCTGTGGTATATCTGGACATGGGGTCGTATATCATGGCATGCTGTGGTATATTGGGGCATGGCATGGTATATTGTGGAATGGTGTGATAAATTGGGGCATGGCACAGTATATTGTGGAATGGTGTGGTATATCGGAGCGTAGTGTGGTATATCAGGATACAGGATGGTATATCGTGGAATGCTGTGGTATATTGGGGTATAGCGTGGTATATTAGGACACGGGACGGTATATCACGGAATGGTGTGGTATATCAAGGCATAGTGTGGTATATTGGGTCATGGGGTGGTGTATCATGGATGGTGTGGTATATCAAAGCACGGTGTGGTATATCGGGGCATTGAGCTCCAGCACAGCAGCTCCTCGGCCCTACAGCCAGGGAAAGGCCTCAGCCCTGGCTCGGGAGACACAAGGGGGGTCCAGGAACGCGCCGTGCCCCGGGGCTGGACACTGGAGGCCCACCTGGGTTGGCGCTGGAGCTGCCGGCAGCCCCCGGGTCTGGAATAGAGATTTAGAGAGAGGGGAAATATATGACTATAGAAAACATACACTTGTGTAATGTCTCCAGCATAACCCAGGAAAAAAAGCCTTTCATGCAGGAATCCGAGGTCTCCCCCTCCCCAGCTGGTCCCGCTGCAGGGCCCCCGTGGGGGGAGCGCTGATTCAGAACCTGTTGACATCAGAGCAGCTTCCAGTGGCTTTGTTCCTGTTCCCCGCTCCCAGCCCCCTGCCCTCTGCGATTGTATTTATCTCTCCTCCAGAAGATCCCCCGGTGCTGCTGCTGCTTCCTGCGGCCGCTTTGTGCTCCGGCTTCGTCCCTCCGTGCTGCGGGAGGGGCCGTTATCTTCCATTTCTCTTTATCTCTATGAGACCCCCAGCTTTTGTTCCGTAGCTTCGTCCTAATTAACGTGTGACCTCATCCACATTAATGTGCGGCCTCGTCCTAATTGAAGGACCGCGGTGCTCTGGAGAGGGGCACTGGAGGTGCGTGCAGCCCCGGGGACCCTTCGGATGGGGCTCAGCCCGTCCCACCCGTGGGCACTGGGGGCAAGCAGTGGATGGATGGGATGCACTGTGGGGGCTCCGATCCCAGACCCACCCCTGTGCAGCCCTCGAGCAAAGCAGAGTAACCAGTGCTGGCGTGGGCACAGCACTGTCTGTCCCTGCAGCTGCCCTGGGGACAGCGGGGTGTCCCTCTGCATCGTGCCCCCCACACAGAGCTTCAGGAGCAGTTGTCCCCAGCCCTTACCCCCCAGCTCTGGGTGTCCCGGGGCAGCGAGCACCAGATTCAGCTGTAGGCAACAGATTCAGGTACAGCGTGGTGCCTCCCAGCTGTGCCTTGTCACCTGCTGCTGCCTGCCCCTGACACCAAGCCATACCCACGCGGCTGTCCGACCCACGGCCGTGCCCGCAGCCGACCCCACGAGCGGCACACGGGTGGGAAAACATCCCGTGCCACCCCCACGGTGCGGCCGCTGCCCGCAGGGCGCCCGGATCCGTGCCGCTGTCACTCAGCGCCTGCGCGGGGGCTCCGAGCGCTCCTTAATAAAGAGTAATGGCCCCGTGCAGCCGCTCGCCGCGCTCCTGCTCGCTTGGCAGCCCCTCCTGGCCGCGTGCCCGGCCGCTGTGCCGTGCGCTCCGAGCAGAGACACAACAAAACCCCGGTGGTTTCCTGGCCGGGTGCGGGGCTCCCGGTGGCACAGCCGTGCGTGTGCCCGCGGTGCCGGCGCTCCCCCCCCCCCCCCCCACAGCATTCGGCACAGAGATGAATGGCCGCGAGCTGCCGCGGCTGTCAGGGCCTCGCTGGGAGGAAGCAGTTTGGGGCTTTTGTTTGGTTCTGTTTCCTCCCACAATGACTATTCCATATGTCAGTGGATAATGAATGAAGGAGCGCTGAGTGCTCCTCGGAGCGCGGCGGCCGTTCCAAGCCCACTTCCCTCCTCCGCAGCGCAGCTGAGCCGGGCGGGGGGCGAGCGCTGGCCGGGCGCAGGGAGCTCTTCTTTCAGTAGCTGATTAGCCAAGAGAGAAAAGCACTGCAGAATGTGCTGCTGGCAGACGGCTCCTTCACTCATCGCTCTGTGTGTGTGTGTGTGTGCGCGGCCGTGCGTGCGCTTCCTGACCTGCCTGGCTCTGGTTGATCTCCGCGCTCCCCCGCGAGCGTGCCTGGCCAGCAAGCACGTGCTCAGACCACGGAGCGGGGAGGGAGGAGTGGCAGTGCCGTGCCAGAGCTCATGGGCAGTGCCCTGCCAGAGCTCAGGGGCAGTGCTGTGCCAGAGCTCATGGGCTGTGCTGTGCCAGAGCTCATGGGCAGTGCTGTGCTAGAGCTCAGGGGCAGTGCTGTGCCCTGCCAGAGCTCTTGGGCTGTGCCGTGCCAGAGCTCATGGGCTGTGTCATGCCAGAGCTCATGGGCTGTGCTGTGCTAGAGCTCAGGGGCAGTGCTGTGCCGTGCCAGAGCTCAGGGGCAGTGCTGTGCTGTGCCAGAGCTCATGGGCAGTGCCGTGCCAGAGCTCATGGGCAGTGCCGTGCCAGAGCTCATGGGCTGTGTCATGCCAGAGCTCATGGGCTGTGTCGTGCCAGAGCTCATGGGCTGTGCCGTGCCAGAGCTCATGGGCAGTGCCGTGCCAGAGCTCATGGGCAGTGCCGTGCCAGAGCTCATGGGCAGTGCCGTGCCAGAGCTCATGGGCTGTGTCGTGCCAGAGCTCATGGGCTGTGTCGTGCCAGAGCTCATGGGCTGTGCCGTGCCAGAGCTCATGGGCAGTGCCGTGCCAGAGCTCATGGGCAGTGCCGTGCCAGAGCTCATGGACAGTGCTGTGCTAGAGCTCATGGGCAGTGCCGTGCCAGAACTCATGGGCAGTGCCGTGCCAGAGCTCATGGGCAGTGCCGTGCCAGAGCTCTGAAGATGGGCAAGGAGGGGCCCTGTGTGTATTGCTATGCTGTGCTGGAGTTTGCAAGCAGAGCTGTGCAGTGCCAAAGCTCCAGAGCCAGGAAAGGAGGGACCCAACAGGCGGCTGTGCTGTGCCAAAGCCCATGGGCAGTGCTGTGCCGTGCCAGAGCTCTGGAGCTGGGCAAGGAGGGGCCCTGTGAGCGGTGCTGTGCCATGCCAAAGCTCATGGGCAGTGCTGTGCCTTGCCAAAGCTCATGGGCAGTGCTGTGCCGTGCCAGAGCTCTGGAGCCATGCGAGGAGAGATTCCACGAGTGGCAGTGCCATGGGGAGGCCCATGGGCAGTGCCGTGCTGTGCCGAAGCTCCGGAGCCAGGCAAGGGGAAAACCCAACAGTGAGTGCCATGCCGAAGCTCACAGGCAGCCCCAGGGTGGCACCTGGGGAACCTCCCGCTTCCCAGAGCAGCTCTGCTGCTCGGCTCCACACTTTTTATGCTCTTAACTTTTTTCCAAGGGGGAAGTACCTCTCAGCGTTGCAGTGTCCCTTCCAAAACGCTCCGGTTCCCGTTGCTGGGAGCACTGCGCATTGGGATTGGGTTGTGCACTGGGGAGGGAGCGGGACACGGAGCTTTGGGCACTTACCTGCACCCAAGGGTGCTGCCTAGGGCTCCTCGGTGCCTCCTCCTGTCCCCTCAAGCACGAACAGTTCCTGGGAAGGCACCGCCTGCCACACGACATCGGGAAGGAGCTGGAAGACAGATGCAGGGAGGAAAGCACTGCGTTGCAGCTCTGGCCCGCCGCTGAGGTCCTCCAGCTGCAGTGCCATGCCCCATTTCCATGATTCCGTTTTGGAACGGAGGAGGGAGAGCGAAAGGAGCAGTGGAGATGGATGGTGGGGATAATTGGAGGCCTGGGGGGAGCGTGCAGACGAGGAGATGCGAGACGAGGAGATCTGTGTCGGCTGGAGGTGAAGCGGAGCCGGGAGGACACTAACAGGATGCAGAAGGAAGCACAGGGATATTTGATGAGATGAAACGGCGTCAGGTTTTAAACCGAAATGGGAGGAGAGGGACGCGCTCGCTGTGCGGCCGTATTATCTTACACGGCACGGGGCGGTGGATCACAGCACTGCGAGGAGGTGGCGGTGCCAGAGGCCACGCAGATGTTTGGGTCTGCACGCAGTGGTGCCAATAATGGGAACGTCGGGAGCTGCGCTGCTTCAGACTGAGAGCAGTGCTGTGGGGACCACAAGGATCCGTGCTGGTCCCTGAGCCGTGCGCACCAGGGATGCTCTGCTATGTGCTGGAGTGTGGGGCGGTCATAGGGTCATTGAGGATGGGTAAAACCTCCAAGATCCCGCGGTCCAACCCCAACCCACCTCCACTGTGACTCTAAATAGAACCACTGAGTCATTAAGGTTGGAAGAGACCTCCAAGATCCCCCCAGTCCAACCCCAACCCACCTCCACCGTGACCCTAAATAGAACCATTGAGTCATTAAGGTTGGAAGAGACCTCCAAGATCCCCCAGTCCAACCCAATCCATCCCAGCGTGCCCTCTGACCGTATCCCAGGCACCACATCTCCCCTGTTCTTGAGCACCTCCAGGGTCAGGGACTCCCCCACTACCTCCCTGGGCGGTGGGATGGGGCCTTGGAGCTGTTTCATTGTCACATCCCTTTGTCAGCAAAGGGTGGGGAGCCCTTTTTTGAGACTGTCCCACCCTATCTACTGCTGTGCATCAACCACTGAAGGTCTTAGAATCGTAGAACCATAGAGTGGTTGGGTTGGAAGGGTCCTTCAGGAGCATAGAGCCACAGAATGGTTGGGTTGGAAGGGTCCTTCAGGAGCATAGAGCCACAGAATGGTTGGGTTGGAAGGGTCCTTCAGGAGCATAGAGCCACAGAATGGTTGGGTTGGAAGAGTCCTTCAAGAGTGTAGAACCATGGAATGTGTTGGGTTGCAGGGGTCCTTAGAGCCCGTTTATCTCCAGCCCACTCCTCAGCCCACCCAGGACCCTCTGGGTGCCATCCTTTCCTTCTGTTGGATCAACCACCCCGCTCAACTGAGGACCATCAGCAAACTGCGGGCGCACCCGCTCCCACCATCGGTGCAGAAGAGCCCTTCTCCGTTGACCACTGGTTAAATAAAGGCTGAGCAGAGCCAGAGGATCACGACACACGGCTTGGGCACTGCGCTTCACATCTCTCCTCTCCCCCCCACGGATTGGGGACGGCTTCGGCACCGGCTCCGGTGCTTGGGGCCGCCGTGGGAAGCCGGGCTGGCGCGGCACCGGGAGCTCACAGCTGCGCTCGGGCACTCGCTGGGGCTCCTGGCGCTCCAGGACGGAAAGTTTCCGCGCTCGGCACGTCGGAGCTGGGGACCGGGGCAGCCCCTTCCCCAGCGCACCGTGTCCCCGTCCCCGCAGCGTTTGGTGCCCGGTGATGAGGAGCGGCTGCGGTGCTACCGGGGGATTCTCTGCGGTGGGGACAGGGAGGGCTGGAGCCGGGGGGGAGCGGGGGAGAGCCGGTGATTAACTGGTGCTGATACAGCCGTGAAAAAGGAGCTCCATTACTCTGTCTCTTGGCTGCCCCAGAGCTGATATTTAAAGCGTTTGTAAAGCGGCTCAGTTGGGGCAGGAAAGGCTTTTTCCTTCTGGAAGGAATGACATCACCGAATACATTTAACCGATCAGGTCTCTGACCCAAGGAGAGCGAGAAACCCACAACAACTTGCGGCTGATGAGTGGAAACTTTCCCTTCTTTCTTTCTTTCTTTCTTTTTTTTCTTTTCTTCTTCTTTTTTTTGTTTTTTTTTCCATTTACTTTCCCCCTCTGCGTGCCGGCCCTCCCGCGGCTCAGCGCCATGGGCTGCGCTCCAGGATCCGCTCCGCACCCGCTCCCATTCCTCCGGCCCCGCTGCACCCCTGCAAGTGCACGGCACGTTAATTAAGTGAGCCACGGTAATTCGGAGAGCCACGTTAATTAAGTGAGCCACGGTAATTCAGAGAGCCACGTTAATTAAGTGAGCCACGGTAATTCGGAGAGCCACGTTAATTAAGTGAGCCACGGTAATTCAGAGAGCCACAGCACGCCTGGATTGGGGGGGACCTTAAAGATCACAGAACTGTGCAACGGTTGGGATGGAAGGGTCCTTAAAAATCACAGAGGTGTGGGATGCTTGGGGTGAAGGGGTCCTTAAAGATCACAGAACCGCGGGCTGAAAAGGTCCTGAAAGGTCCTTAAAGCTTGTGGAGCTGTGGGATGGTTGGGTTGGAGGGGCCCTCAGTGGTCGCAGAACCGTGAGTGGAACGGACCCCTGCCGTGGGCTGTGTGCCCCCCAGCAGCTCAGGCTGCCCAGGGCCCCATGCACAGCTCAGACACCTCCAGGGATGGGCTCTGTACCCCCACCAGTTCCCGTTGCCCCGTTCCCCTTGCGTCCCATCTCCACATGGCTCCAGCTCGCTTCCCTGTGAGGATGGTGGAGCGCAACCACTCCTCTCATCCCACACTGGAGCTGCTCCGTCCCCATGCTGGCAGAGTCGGGGCTGTGGGATGGCAGGGCTGTGGGATGCCAGGGATATGGGACAGCAGGGCTGCAGGATGCTAGGGCTGTGGGATGGCAGGGCTGTGGGATGGCAGGGCTATGGGATGCTAGGGTTGTGGGATGCCAGGGCTGTGGGATGCCAGGGCTGTAGGATGGCAGGGCTGTGGATGGCAGGTCTGTGGGATGCCGTGGCACAGAGAGTGGTGCAACCCCAGATCCCAATCACTGGCGGCTGTGCCAGCATCCCTCCGCTCCCAGCACACTTCCAGCCTCACAGGGCTGTTTTCCTGTCCCGCTGAACTCATCCGGTGCTTCTCTGCACCGCATCTCCTGCACTGCTCCGTGCACCAACCCACAGTGCCATGTGTGGCTCCGATCGCTCCTGGAGCTCCACTGGAGGCTCCTGGCTGTGCTGTGGTGATGGCCATGCACTCAGCAGCTCTGTGCACAGGACGGGGGGGAGGGAGGGATGGCTTTCTGCAAAGCAGTATTTGATCCCGGACACGGAGTGGCACGGAGAACAGCTCGCTGGGAAAAGGGCAGAGTGGGAAGGGGCTTTTCCTGTGCAAAGCACACTGGTTGTTTTCTCCTGGCTGGAATGGTGCTGGAGGGGCGGCCGGTGGCAGCAGGTGCTGCTCACGATGCTGTGGTCTCTGGGTGCCAACACCCACCCTGTGACGGGTGATGACAAAGGTTGGGGGGGGGGGGGGGGTTTGGGGGCAGCTCAGGCTCAGGGGGTGAGTGTGTGTGCCCAAATCTTGGCAGAGCTGCGATCTTAAGTGCTGTGCAGTACTGTGTGCTGTGTGCAATGCAGTGCCCTGCATGGTGAAGTGGCCTGTGTGGTGCAGTGCCTGGCATGGTGCAGTGCCCTGTGCAGTGCGGTGCCCTTCTCAATGTGATGCCCTATGCAACGCAGTGCCCCACTCAATGCAGTGCCCCTCTCAGTGCAGTGCTCTTCTCAATGCAGTGCCCTTCTCAATGCAGTGCCCCTCTCAGTGCAGTGCCCTTCTCAGTGCTGTGCCCTTCTCAGTGCAGCTCCTTTCTCAGTGCAGTGCCCCTCTCAATGCAGTGCCCTTCTCAGAGCAATTCCTTCCTCAATGCAGTGCCCTTCTCAATGCAATGCAGTGCCCTTCTCAGTGCAGTTCCTTCCTCAATGCAGTCCCTTTCTCAATGTGATGTCCCCCTCTGCAATGCGGTGCCCCTCTCAATGCTGTGCCCTTCTCAGTTCAGTGCCCTTCTCAATGCAGTGCCCTTCTCAGTGCAGTGCCCTTCTCCATGCAGTGCCCCTCTCAGTGCAGTGCCCTTCTCAATGCAGTGCCCTTCTCAGTGCAGTGCCCTTCTCAATGCAGTGCCTCTCTCAGTGCAGTGCTCTTCTCAATGCAGTGCCCTTCTCAATGCAGTGCCCCTCTCAGTGCAGTGCCCTTCTCAATGCTCTGCCCTTCTCAGTGCAGCTCCTTCCTCAGTGCAGTGCCCCTCTCAATGCAGTGCCCTTCTCAGTGCAGTTCCTTCCTCAATGCAGTGCCCTTCTCCATGCAGTGCCCTTCTCAATGCTGTGCACTTCTCAGTGCAGTGCCCTTCTCCATGCAGTGCCCCTCTCAGTGCAGTGCCCTTCTCAATGCTGTGCCCTTCTCAGTGCAGCTCCTTCCTCAGTGCAGTGCCCCTCTCAATGCTGTGCCCTTCTCAGAGCAATTCCTTCCTCAATGCAGTGCCCTTCTCAATGCAGTTCCTTCCTCAATGCAGTGCCCTTCTCAGAGCAGTTCCTTCCTCAATGCAGTGCCCTTCTCACTGCAGTGCCCTTTCCAACGCAGTGATGGGCGCCAGCTCGCAATCCTGGACGCGTTCCCCCCGTCCTGCTCACGGCTTTCTCGCAGGCTGGCCCCGCTCAGGGATTTTGTTTTCATCCCTCCCGATCCAGTAGCACGTCTTGTCCAAAAAAACACCGCTCGACTTTGCTTCAATTCCTGGAAAAACTCTGGAACAAAATAATCAGGCCCTTCGCAAACCTCTGGAAGATAGTGAGCGGACTCGTCACCGCCAACACAGACAAGTCTGTCAAAACAACCCCGCGTCCCTCCGCACCAGGAGAGGGGGCTGAGTGTATGGTGGAGGAACCCAGGCGATGCCCAACATGTGGGCACCCGGATGGCTCCTGGAGGGGCATTGGCCCATGGGGTTTGTGGTTGGGGTGGTGGGTGCAGCTGGTGGTGCTGCAGGGTCTGCCCTTGTCCTGCACCTGGGCTCGTTAGTGCCCTGCGCGGAGCAGAGGAGGTGTGCTGAGTTAATGAGCATAGGACCGTGAAATGGTTGGGTTGGAAGGGTCCTTAAAGATCAGAGAGCTGTGGGAGGGTTGGGTTGGGAGGGTCCTTAAAGATCAGAGAGCTGTGGGAGGGTTGGGTTGGAAGGGTCCTAAAAGGTTGTAGAGCCTTTGGGATGATGCAGTTGGGGAAGTCCTTAAAGATCATAGAACTGTGGAATGATTGGGATGGAAGTGCCCTTAAAGATCATAGAGCCATGGCGTGGTTGGGTTGGAAGCGTCCTTAAAGGTGACAGAGCCCTGGAATGGGTAGGGTTGGAAAGATCTTGCTGAGCTCTCAGGAGCCGCAGGGCAGCCCTTGAGCTGCTGTGTGTATCCCAACATGCTGCAGGGATTGCCCTGCACATCCACTGTGCGTGGGGTGGGCAGAGCAGGAGGAGGCAGCTCTTGCTCCTCCTCAAATCATTAAGATTGGAGGAGACCTCCAAGATTCCCCAGTCCATCCCCAACCCACCCCACCATGACCCCAAATAGAACCACACAGTCATTAAGATTGGAGGAGACCTCCAAGATCCCCCAGTCCATCCCCAACCCACCCCACCATGGCCCCAAATAGAACCACGGAGTCGTGAAGGTTGGAGAAGACCTCCAAGATCCCCAACCCCAGCTCCCCTCACTGTGCCCACTGACCGCACCCCCAAATGCCACATCTGCACCGGTCCTGAACACCTCCAGGGATGGGGACACCCCACGTCCCTGGGCAGCCTGTTCCCACCCATGACCGCTCTCTGGTCATGAAAGTTTTCCCTGATATCCAAGCTGAGGCCGTCTCCTCTTTTCCCATCCTCTTGACCTCATCTTGCTGCTGCCCATTTGGGGTCCCTGTAGGGAGCGGGATGCAGTTGTCCTTCTTTCAACCTGTGTGTATTGCCACGCGCTCAGCGCTGCTTTGGATGTCCAAAACCCGTGCACTCACACTGTGCCTTTCCTTCACGCTGCTGCACCAGCTTTCCCTCAGTCCGATTTAGCTGCGCTTGGATTTTCCCCTCTTAAACGAGGCTGAGAGCTCGTTTCAGGAGTGGCCGTACCCCAGACCCGTACCCAGGAGCTCTGGGTCTCCCTGGCCCTTTGAGGCCTTCCATCTGATGGGACCAGGACCCCCAGCGCCGCGGTGGAGGCTCCGCAGGGCCCAGGCGTGATCGGAAGCCGCAGCCGATGCCGGCACTCACCCCCGGGGTCAGCTGTAACCGGAGAGCGTGCGGGGCCGCCGCCGAGTGCCTGTTTGTGTGTCCGGGAACCACGCGTCGCTTTGCACGGCGGCCAAGTGCCGCTAATGGCTTCTGTCGGCTACCGGCGTGCCGGCTGCCAAAGGCTTGGCCTCGGCCCCGCTCCCCGCATCCCCCGCGTCCCGGCCCAGCTGCGCGCCGTGCTCTGGCAGAGGGCTCCTCTCGTGTTTCCTCGGCCCCGCAGCAATCCCTCTTTGTTTGGAAGCTCTCTCCGCGCTCCGGCCCCGTCTTGAAAATCGCTCACAGCCGCAGCTCCCGCAGGCGCTCCTCGTGCCCCCGTCCCCCCGTCCTGGGGCAGCAGCCGGCTCACCGTCCCTTCCCACGCGCCGGCCCCGTCTCGTTCCTCTCCCAGCATCAGGTTTTCCTACCACGTCGGGTTTTCCCATTACGTGCTGCTGCGGCACGGCGCACGTGGGTGATGGTCGGAGCGGGGAGTGAGTGCTGCACGTGTCCTCCTGCGAGGATCGGGGCAAGAGGGGAGCCCAGGAGCACTTGTCGTGATGAGTGACGCTCTAAGGAGTGACCCAGGGGTCGTTAAAGCTGTTTGCTTTGTGCTTAGTGGCCAGGGCACGTGGGATGCTGCAGGACTGGGGATCCTCAGTGTCCTCCTACCCCCGTGAGCAGCTCTGTGTAGGTGCTGCAAACTGGGGAGGCCAGCAGTGGGCACAGTGCTCCAGCTGCGTCGTCCCCAGGGCAGTGCAGAGGGAAGGAGGACATCCCTCACCCTGCTGGCCATGTTCTGTGCACTGCATCTCAGGGTCTCATTGGCCCTCTTGGCCACCAGAGCACGCTGCTGGCTTGCGGTCAACCCATGGTCAACTGTTGGCCAACCATTGGTCAACCCTTGGTCAACTGTTGGCCGTCCACTGATCAACCTGAACGCCGTTGGCCTTCTTGGCCACCAGAGCGTGCTGCTGGCTCATGGTCAATCCTTGGTCAACAGTTGGCCAACTGTTGGCCAACCATTGGTCAACCATTGGTCAACTATTGGTCAGCCTGATCATCATTGGCCTTCTTGGCCCCCAGGGCACTCTGCTGGTCAAACACTGCCCACAAACACCCCCAGGTCCTTCTCTGCAGAGCTCCTTTCCAGCAGCTGGTGCTCCCCAAAGGGAAATCCTTCATCACTAAGCTGGGAAGGAAGGACTCCTGGCTGCCCATGCCCGTCTCGCTGGGTCATAGTTGCCAAAAATGTGGGGTAAATTGCTGTACAGCTCTGATGCTTTCAGTGCATGCTTTTTCTCTGGTCCTGCTGTGGCAGGTTGCTGCAGACACTTGTCCTTCCTCCTCTGGGCAGGTGTTGGGGTTGTTTAGCTGCAGCCATACCCTGGTGAATTGCTGCACCACAGTGCACCGAGCACACAGCTCATGCCATGGCTCTGTGATCTGTAAGAACCTATCCAACCCAACGCAGCTCATTCTGTGTCTCTGTGATCTGTAAGGACGCTTCCAACATAACCCATCCCACAGTTCTATGATCTGTAAAGACTCTTCTAAGCCAACATAACTCATTCTGTGGTGATCTTTAGGGGCTCTTCTAGGCCATCCCATCCCATCCCAACCCATCCCATCCCATCCCATCCCATCCCATCCTAACCCATCCCATCCCATCCCATCCCATCCCAACCCAACCCATCCCATCATTCTATGATATCATATCATGGAATTGTAGAATCATAGAGTGGTTTGGGTTGGAAAGGACCATTAAGATGATCTCATTCCAACCCCCTTCTGTAGGCAGGGACACCTCCCACCAGACCAGGTTGCTCACAGTTCCATCCAGCCTGGCCTTGAGTGCTTCCAGGGCACCCACAACTTCACAGGACAACTTCTACCAGTGTCTCTCTGCTCTCACAATTAAGAATTTCTTCCTGATATCTAGTCTCAACCAAAACTCTTTCAGTTTAATACCACTTCCCCTTGTCCTGTCGCTTCATACCCTTATAAAAAGAGTGATCTGTAACAACTGTTCCAACCCAACCATCCCGTGGCTCTATGATCTGTAAGAACTCTTCCAACCCAACCATTCCATGGTTCTTTGATCTTTAAAGACCCTTCCACCCAACCCAGCCCATTCCAACCCAATCACCCCATGCCTCTGATCTGTAAGGACCCTTCCATCTCCACCATCCCATGGCTCTGTGATCTGTAAGGACTCTTCCAACCCAACCATTTCATGGTTCTTTGATCTTTAAAGACCCTTCCACCCAACCCAACCCAATCCAACTATCCCATGGCTCTGTGATCTGTAAGGACCCTTCCACCCAACCATCCCGTGCCTCTGTGATCTGTAAGGACCCTTCCATCCCAACCACCCCATGGCTTTATGACCTGCAAGGCTCTGCGCTCGGGGCTGTCTGCACCACACATTGCTGCCCCCCCCATGCCTCCCCCTATTCTCCCTCCGCCACCAGCAGGAAATCTCTCTTTAATGGGCTATGAGGGGAGCGGGCCATGTTTTGCTAAGGAGGAATGTTGACATGGAAGCCTCTGCTCTTTCTTCCTGGCAGGTCCCTGGCCGGATCGCGTGCTGCTCGCGCCGATCCTTCCCTGCTCTGGGACGAGGAGGGGGGCCGGGGCCTGCAGGTGCGACGCGGGGTGGGGGCTCCCCCGGACCCACCGCTTTCATCCCCACTCAGCTCCCAGATGGCTGCGAGAGGGGAGGGGAGGGGTCCCGGGGGGGGGAGGGGGGGGGGGGGCACGATTAAAGCCATCTGCGGGACGCAGTTGTGCGCTCCCCTCCCCGCCAACCTCGGGGCTCGCAAGGAAGGGGGAACCCATCGGTCCCAGTGGGAAACTCAATCTGGAAGTGCTGGGGGAGCGGTGGGAAGGGGCCACGCGCCCCAAAGCCTCTTCCCCTTCATCATGCCTGGGCCGGCGCCGAGGCTGGGGGGGGGTTGGGGGGCTGTGCTCTGCCTTTACATCTCGTAACCTTTAACGAGCGGGGCCTGCTCTGCTCCGCGCGAGCCCTGGGCGGCTGCGTTACGCTGGGCTATGGGGAGGGGATCTGCACAGCTCCGGCACCGCGGCACCGGAGAGCTCCTGGTGCCAGGTGAGCCCCACACCGTGGGGTCCCGGTGCTCTCTGTGGGGTTCCTGTTCCCCCCGTGAGACCTCTCCGGAGCCCTAGTGTCACAATGCACAGCAGCAATGCGGGGCACGGTGCCTGGGGAGAGGGGAATGCCTGTGTCACCCCCAACCCCACCCCCCGGGAGCAGCTCTCAAGGTGTTTAGAATGGAAAAGTCCGAGCACGGTCGGAGCAGCGCGGAGGGGGGGGATTGCCAAAATTAACAGTTGATTCGGGTTTGCGGGAGCGGGAGCCAAAACGCAAGGAATCTTGGAGTCGGAGAGGGAAACTTTTTCTGCGGGCAGTAAATCAGCACGGAAAGATCTGAGGTGGGGAGGAGTGGGGGGGGGGGTGGAGCTGCCCGGGGTGGGGGGGTTGGGGGGGGTCAGAGCCTGCAGCCCCTCTGTCCCCACCATGTGAGCTTCCCCCATAGCCCTAAAGCCCATGGGATGTGGTGCAGATGTTGGCTTTGCTCCTGTAATGCTGCGAGCCCCTGTTCACTCTGGAACCTACTAATGGCCACCATTGGCAGTGCTGATCAGTGTGCCTGGGGGGGGGGGTCTCTTCAACCCCCCCCCCTCAGTGAGGCTGTGGCTCTTCTGGAGCCGTGTTCCTATTGCTCTGAGCGTCTCTTGGGTGCAGTCCCCACGATCTCTCCGAGCATCCCGTGCTGGAGCTCGGCGTTTCCTCGTGTCCAGGTGGAATTTCACATGTTGTCCTTTTGCCTTCCACCTCCTTCCTTTTGGTCCCCATGCGCCATGCAGGGAAATCCCAGCCCTGAGCCTTCCCCCCCCCACCCCGAGCTCCATCCTCTGCTCACATCCACCGCCACACTGTGTCCATCTGTCCATCCCTCCTATCCAGCAGAGCTGTACATCACCGTCCCCACCACTCTTTTTGCCACAGAGCTGGGATCCATTCCTGGCACCGAAGCGGGACAGCATCCCTAGCAAAGGGAAACTGAGGCAGGTGGCTGCTGACCCCGGGTGGGGGGGGTTCCCAGCCCCCCTCCCAGCCCCACAGAGCACTGGAACCACCCAGGATTGCTTCCCCTCCCCCCCCTACCTCCCAGCACCGGGCACTGCCCACTGCCCGCGGATGGGGGCTCCAATTGGAGCTGACGTTCCCTCTGTTTGTCAGAGATAAAAAATAGCGGAGGGGGGAATGGAAAGACAGGAGGCACAGGAAAGCGCTTTGGTAGTTAAGAGACAGAGGAGCAGAATTAACGTGCGGAGGGGGATTTGGAGCGAACACTGCACGCATTGTAATCCGATAGGGGCAGGGGAAAAAAGAGAGACCGGGAGAGAGCGGCTGACCCCGAATCCCCGGGGGGGGACGCGGGGAGAGCAGCAACGAGGAGAGAGTGAAGGATTCCAGAGGTGGACCGGCTTCCTCTTCCCCCAGACAGACACAGGGGAGACGGGCAGCGCGCCAGCGCGTACCTGCGCTTCCAATCCGGCCCCGCAGCTGCGGCTGTGGAGGGGTGGGGGGTTGGGGGGTTGGGGGTTGGGGGGGGGGAACGGGGGGACCGGGGGCTGCCAGGGATATGGGGACGCAGACGGAGATGTGGAGTGGAGGGATCTGCGCTGTGCCAGGGGTTCCCGCTGCTCAGGGATGGGGGTTCAGCAGCACCTGCACCCCTGGGGGATTCCGGATCCTCTGTGGGGTTCAGCAGCACCTGCACCAGTGGGGGATCCTACTCTTCTGGGGGGGGGGGGGGGGGGGGGAAGCTTCAGCAGCACCTGCCCCAATAGGGGGTCCCCATTCCTCTGTGGGGTTCAGCAGCACCTGCCCCAGTAAGGGATCTTGTTCCTTTGTGGGGGTTCAGCAGCACCTGCCCCAGTAGAAGATCCCCATTCCCCCTTGGGGGGGTTCAGCAGCACCTGCCCCAATGGGGGATCCCCATCACTCTGTGGGGGTTCAGTGGCACCTGCCCCTTTGAGGGATCCCATTCCTTTGTGGGGGTTCAGCAGCACCTGCCCCAATGGAGGATCCCCATTCCCCCTTCTGGGTTTTCAGCAGCACCTGCCCCAATGAGGGATCCCATTCCTTTGTGGGGGATCCAGCAGCACCTGCCCCAATGGGGGATCCCCATTCCATTGTGGGGGTTCAGCAGCACCTGCCCCAATAGAGGATCGCCATTCCCCCGTGGGGGGGGTTCAGCAGCACCTGCCCCAATAGAGGATCCCCATCACTCTGTGGGGGTTTAGTGGCACCTGCCCCAGTGGGGGATCCCCATCACTCTGTGGGGGTTCAGTGGCACCTGCCCCAACCGGGGAGCCCTATTCCTCTGTGGGGTTCAGCAGCACCTGCCCCAATGGGGGATCCCCATTCTTATGTGGGGGTTCAGCAGCACCTGCCCCAACGGGGGATCCCCATTCCCCCTTCTGGGGTTTCAGCAGCACCTGCCCCAATGGGGGATCCCCATTACCCCCTGGGGGGGTTCAGCAGCACCTGCCCCAATGGGGGATCCCATTCCATTGTGGGGGTTCAGCAGCACCTGCCCCAATGGGGGATCCCCATTACCCCCTGGGGGGGTTCAGCAGCACCTGCCCCAATGAGGGATCCTATTCCTTTGTGGGGGATCAGCAGCACCTGCCCCAATGAGGGATCCCATTCCTTTGTGGGGGTTCAGCAGCACCTGCCCCAATGAGGGATCCTATTCCTTTGTGGGGGTTCAGCAGCACCTGCCCCAATGAGGGATCCCATTCCTTTGTGGGGGATCAGCAGCTGCCCCAATGGGGGATCCCCATTCCTCTGTGGGGTTCAGCAGCACCTGCCCCGCTGGGATCCCAGCTGGCATGCATTGGGGGCGGGATGTGGGGGGAGGGGGAAGGGGGAGGCGTCTCGCAGACCCTAAATCAGAGGAAGAAAGGGGCAGCGGAGCGGCGGGGTCACACGTGTTTCCTGGCGGCTGCGCAGGTGCTGGCGGGAGCGCGGTGTGAGCACCTCGGCACGGATCAGGTGGAGCGCGGCTCTGCCCAACACCGGGACCGGGACGGGGGTCTGCGTGGCCGTGGGACCCTCGGAGGGCACCGGAGAAGGGCACGGCGCGGTGTGGCTGCCGTCCCTGGCAGTGTCTGAGCGCGGGGCTGTGTGCCCGTCCCCGAATTCCAGGGCGGTGATGTGATGCCGAGCACATCCCATGGCCGTGTGCACCGGCGGTGGCTCAGCATCGCCTTCGCCCCTCCCCATTGTGCACCCCGAGAGCTTCGTGCAGCTGCTGGGGTACCCCGGGGAGGAGTGGGGACACGGGGGTCACGGGAACACCAGCAGTGTGGGGATGCTGGCATCACGGGGGCACCGGTGGTGTGGGAGCATTGTGGGGTACCAGTGTTCATCAGGGGGACGTGAGCGTCACGGAGATATATGGTGCGGGGACACGAGTGTGGGATACGTTTCGTGGGGACGCGGGCACTGCAGGAGCACGAGCGTCACGGGGACGTGGCGATGCGCATCGTGGAGACTTGAGCTTGTGGGGACAAGGGCACAAGCATCGCGGGGACGCGACTGCAGGGACATGAGCACCGTGGGGCCGGGAGCAGCACTGGGATGTGAGCATTGCGGGGTCGTGGACGCTGCAGGGACAGGAGCACGGTGGGGGCAGGAGCGTTGCAGGGATGTGAGCGTTGTGGGGTTGCGGTGCTGTGGGGACGCAGTGTGGCGGCCCCGTGCCCCCCCCCCCATCCCCCTTCCCGCTGTGGTTCCTGCGGATTAGGAGGAGGAAGCACGGCGTTGGGTTACTGCAGCGCTGGACCTGTTGTTACCATTACGGGGTTTGTTCTGCTCAGCCCCATAACGGGTCGGAGTGTTCCCTTCATGGTGATGTCCCACCCTGAGGGCTCCCGCAGCCCCATAGCCGTGTGGGACGGGTGGGATTGCGACCCGGGGTGGGACTGCTGAGCCCTGAGCGCCCATGGGTGCACGAGGTGTCCAAGGGCTCCGCTCCCTTCCAGGGAACTCCCGACATGTGTAGGATTTGGGGGCACCGAGGGCTCCTCTGGGCTGGTTTCGCTCCCTACATCCCCTCCAGCTCCTCAGCATCCTCCCAGTGTGCAGTGCCCAGCGTTTCCCAGCTCCCCAGCACCCACCCCACATCCCAAAATCTCTCCCAGACCCCCCCAGAGCTCCCCCAGATCTCATCATCCCCACCAGCTCCCCATCACCCCCCCCATTTCCCATCATCTCCCCCCAGCTTCTCAGCCCTCCCCCCCAGTTCCCATCATCCCCAGCTCCCAATTTCCAGTTTCCGTCCCCTGCTAGCTCCCCAAATCCCCCCCAGATCTCCCCCAGCTCCCCAGTGCCCTCCCAGTTCCCATATCCCCAACCCCCCCCAGCCCCCCCCAGCTCTCATCATCCCCAGCTCTCCAGCACTCCCCCAGTTCCCAGCATTCCCACCAGCTCCTCAGCTCCCCAGATCTCCCCCAGACCCCCTCAGCACCCCCCCCCTCCACTTCCCATCACCCCCCCAGCTCCCCAGTTTCCCCCCCCCAGCTCTGTACATTGTCTGGGGGGAAGCATAGGGTCGTGCCCCCAGAGGCTGCACATCCCATCCTCAGGCCCGGACCCGACGGGATGTGGGTGTCAGCATTCAGAGCTGCTCCCCACCGCCTCTGCACCCCGATTCGTGATTCCCCATTGCGTAGGTGCGAGGGGCACCCCGTGACGTGCTCTCCCCATAGCGGGGGGGGTGGATGCTGGCAGAACCCCTTCCTTTCTTCCGAGAGCCCCCGTGCAGCTTTGCCTCCCGGCTGCCCCATAATTGCCACCTGCGTGGCTTTAACGGCTGCCAGCTGCACGCCGTGGGGCGGGGGCCTGGGGGGTGCATGGGAATGATCATCAGGAGCTGCAGCTGCGTCTGGGGGGGGGGGACCTGGGGGGGCTGTGTGGCCCATGCTGGGGTCTGTTGTCCCCACCACTGCTGCAGGACGTGGGGTGCAGGCGACCAGCAGCAGAGCCCTGCATTGGGGACCGGCTCTGTGTCGTGGGGGGTCCGGTGCTGAGCTTCGTTCCTGCCCAGGAGCTGCACTGCCGTGCCAGCTTGAGCACTGTGTGCTTTGGTTTGGGGGTCTGGGGGTCTCTGCCCCCCATGTGGGGGTCAGATAGAGAAGCGTGGCGTGCAGATGTGGAAGCAAGGCGTGCAGATGCGCGGCAAGCCGTGCAACGGAGGAAACAAACGGTGCGAAGGTGGAAACAAACAGTGCAAAGGTGGAAACAAGCCGTGCAAATGCGGAAGGAAACGGTGCAAAGGCAGAAACAATCCACGCAGATATGGCAAGGAGCTGTGCGGATACGGGAACGGGTTGTGCGGAGTCAGGGGCAGCCCATGCAAACGCAGAAACGAAGCGTGCAGATGCAGCGACCATGTAGAGGCAGAGAGAAGTCACGCGAGGGGGGAAGCGAGGCGTGCAGAGGTGGAAACAGCTGTGCAAAGGTGGGGACAAACCACGCGAAGGTGAGAGCAAGCCTCGCTGATGCAAAAGCAGACGGCAGAGGCAGAAGTAACCCATGCAGAGGTGGGAGCAAGCCTTGCAAATGAAGCAAAGTGTGCAGAGGTAGAAACGATTCATGAAGGGAACCAAGCTGCAAAGGCAGAGACGGGCGCTGCAAAGGCAGAGACGGGCCGTGCAAAAGCAAAAACCAAGTGTGTGAAGGCAGAAACACGCTGTGCAAAGGTGGAAACTGCCGAGCAGGGGAACAGAGGAGCACTGCCAGGAGCTGAACGTGGGCACTGCGCTGCGCCAGGGCTGCGGTGTGCGGGCGGGGGAAGGGGCTTGCTGCGTGCTGCCCATCCCACAGGCACCGGTGCCCATCACCCTGCGGACGTCCAAACTGCCGCCTGTGATGCACGGAGCAAAGCTGTGGTGGATGGGAGAGGAGCGGTGGCGGTGCCAGCACCGTGGCCCCGTGTGTGGGAGCTGTCCCTGCAGTGCTTGGAGCAGTGGGGACGACTCAGACGCATCCCCTGGGATCAGCCACATCCCCTGGGATCAGGCACATCCCCTGGGATCAGCCGCGTCCCCTGGGATCAGCCGCGTCCCCTGGGATCGGCCGCGTCCCCTGGGATCAGCCGCGTCCCCTGGGATCGGCCACGTCCCCTGGGATCGGCCACATCCCCTGGGATCAGCCACGTCCCTTGGGATCAGCCACGTCCCCTGGGATCAGCCACGTCCCCTGGGATCAGCCGCATCCCCTGGGATCAGCCGTGTCCCCTGGGATCAGCCACGTCCCCTGGGATCGGCCACATCCCCTGGGATTGGCCACGTCCCTTGGGATCAGCCACGTCCCCTGGGATCAGCCGCATCCCCTGGGATCAGCCACGTCCCCTGGGATCAGCTGCATCCCCTGGGATCAGCCATATACCCTGGGATCGGCCACATCCCCTGGGATCAGCCACGTCCCTTGGGATCAGCCACGTCCCCTGGGATCAGCCACATCCCCTGGGATCAGCCACATCCCCTGGGATCAGCCACGTTCCCTGGGATCAGACACATCCCCTGGGATCAGACGCATCCCCTGGGATCAGCCGTGTACCCTGGGATCGGCCACGTCCCCTGGGATCAGCCACATCTCCTGGGATCAGCCACGTCCCCTGGGATCAGCCACGTCCCCTGGGATCAGCCACATCCCCTGGGATCAGCCGTGTACCCTGGGATCGGCCACGTCCCCTGGGATCAGCCACATCTCCTGGGATCAGCCACGTCCCCTGGGATCAGCCACGTCCCCTGGGATCAGCCACATCCCCTGGGATCAGCCGTGTACCCTGGGATCGGCCACGTCCCCTGGGATCAGCCGCATCCCCTGGGATCAGCCGTGTACCCTGGGATCAGCCACGTCCCCTGGGATCAGCCGCATCCCCTGGGATCAGCCGTGTACCCTGGGATCGGCGCAGCAGTGTCGAAGCGTTGAGTGCTACGACCTCACCCGCAGCACCCAGGAGGGCTCCGCTGAACGTTTCCTCCCCAGCACCTCCCAGTTTGATTTTAAAATGATCCACCACCGCTCCGTGCGCCTCTGAGCGCGGCCTGAGAGGCAGGGAGCCTTCCAGACCCCTTCCTCCAGCTTCAAGCTGACAATATCAGAAGTAAAAACACCAACGTTTCCACCTCCAGGTGTCGGAAGGCATCCAAATCCCGGCGTGAAGCCCCCGACCCCACTGAGCACGGGGTCCCCACTGCCCCTCACCCCATGGAGCTGCAGCGGGGTGCCCCAGGCTGCACTGCAGCCTTCCCTGTTGCCCTTGGCTGGGGCAGTGCTGTATGAGGTGGGAGATGCCACGTGGTGCCAACGGTCCCAAGATGAGAGATACTGCACGTTCCCGAGATGGAGGTGCCGCGATGTCCCTCGGTGGGAGAGACCGCGTGGTCCTGAGATGGGAAATGCTGAATGGACCTGAAATGGGAGGTGCTGCATGAGGTGGGAGGTGCCATATGGCCCTGGGATGGGAGATGTCATGCAGTCCTGAGATGGGAGATGCCACATGGTCCTGAGATGGGAGATACCATACGGTCCCAAAATGGCAGATGCCGTGTGGTCCCGAGATGGGAGATGCCACGTGGTCCCAAGATGGGAGATACCATGCAGTCCTGAGATGGGAAATGCCATGCAGTCCTGAGGTGGGAGATGCCACATGGTCCCGTTAGGAGGTGCCATGCTGTCCCTAGACAGGCAGTGCCACGTGGTCCTGAGATGGGAGATGCCACATGGTACTGAGATGGGAGATGCCATGCGGTCCCTAGACAGGCAATGCCATGTGGTCCCATGATGGGAGATGCCACATAATACTGAGATGGGAGATGCCACATGGTACTGAGATGGGAGATGCCACGCGGTCCCATGCTGGGAGATGCCACGTGGCCCTGAGATGAGAGGTGCCACGTGGTCCCATGATGGGAGTTAGGAGAATGCTGCATAAGGTGGGAGATGCCACGTGGTGGTGGGATTGGAGATGTCACTCAGTCCCAGCGTGGGAAATGCTGCATGATCCCAAGGTAAGAGATGCTGCATGAGCCCAAGACTGGAGATAACACAGAGGCCCAACATATGAAGTACTTCACGGTCCCAAGATAAGAGGTGCTGCGCTTTCCCAAGATGGGATATGCCATGTGGTCCCAAGATGGGAGATGTCATGTGGTCCCAAGATAAGAGATGCCATGCAGTCCCAACATGAGAAGTACAGCGTGGTCCCAAAATAAGAGATGCTGCACAGAGATGGGAGATGCCGTGTGGTCCCAAAATGGGAAATTCTGCACTGACCTGAGGTGGGAGATGTTGCATGAGATGGGAGATGCTGTGTGGACCCAAGATGGGAGATGGCACTGTGTCCCAACATGGGAAGTCCCAATATGGGAAATGCCACGTGGTCATGAGATTGGAGGTGGCACAGTGTCCTGAGATGGGAGGTTTCACGCAGTCCCAAGATGGGACAATGCTACACGAGGTGGGACGTGCTGCTCAGTTCCAACACTCAGTCCCAAATAAGAGATGCTGCACATTCCCAAGATGGGAGATCCCACCTGGTCCTGAGACAGGAAATTCTGCACTGACCTGAGATGGGAAATGCTGCATGAGATGGGCGATGCCATGCGGTCTCGAGATGGGAGATGCCACACAACATGGAATGTGCCACATGATCCCAAGATGGGAGATGGCACAGGGTCCTGAGATGGGAGATTCCAGGTTGTCCCAGGCTGGGAGGTGGTGCAGATTGGAGATGCTGTGTGGACTCACAATGGGAGACACTGCACAGTCCCAGGATGGGAGATGCCATCAAATCTCAGGATGGGAGATGTCACCAAGTCCCAGGGTGGGAAATGCCACCAAGTCCCGGGATGGGAAATGCCACCAAGTCCCAGGATGGGAGATAGTACCAAATCTCAGGGTGGGAGATAGTACACAGTCCCAGGATGGGAGATATTACACAGTCCCAGGATGGGAAATGCCACCAAGTCCCAGGATGGGAGATGCTGTGCAGTCCGAGGATGGGAGATGCTATGTGGTCCTGACATGGGAGGTGCTGCAGGATGGGAGATGCCACATTGACCTGAGATAGGAGGTGCTGCACAGACCCAAGGTGGGAGATGCCACGCTGTAGCTCCGAGTGCATTGCCGGGCTCCTCTGTGCACACCTCCTCACCAGCACTGACCTGGGCTTTCCCGGTCTGCGTCTGCTATGGGCACTGCACCGTGCACGTGAGGGCTGGCGGTGGCCGTGCTCCTTCTGCTGAGTATCCAGCACACAGCAGATCCCCGAGGTTCCTCCGCACACCCCCACCACCCCCCTCCCCATTTTGCACGCACCGTGGTGTCACTCATCCCACACATCCCCATGCTCCGGACCCTCTGTCACCGTTCTGGTGACGCTGGGGAGCACTTGGTTGCCCCGCAGCCCGCGGGGCTGCCGGGCTGGGGGGAGCACCGTGCACCAGGCTCGCTGCCGCACGTGTAATTGATTTCCCCAGGAAACCCGGCCCAGCTGCAGCATCTGGTCCTCACCAAGCGCTGCCTTTACCTGCTGCCGCAGCCGGCTCCGGCACGGAGCTCCCGGCGCTGCGGAACCAGGGCTGTGCTGGGCTGGAAGGAACGAGGCTTCTGCCTCCTCTCTGAACCGTACTCATTTTTTAATTACACGAGCTGCTCAGGCTTTATATTACCGTATCAATGACATGAAACACCAGCATGTATTGATGAAACTCAACAAATGCAGCACCCCGGGCCTCAGTTCAGGGGATGGCGTGGCTCAAAGCTGGAGGGGACAGCACGGGCAGCGGTCGGTCCCGGCGGCGGCGTCCCCAGCGTGGCTCAGTCCCAGCGGGGCGTCCCCACTGCCCAGCCCCACAGCCGCCCCACAGCCCCATAGGGGCAGGGTCCTGTAGGGTGACACTGCTCAGCTGTCCCCGGTGAAGGCGGGAGAGCGTCCGTGGCCGTGGTTCGGTGTTGCGTGGCTTTTCCGTCCGTCTGTCCGCTCCTCCGTGCCGCCTTTCCCGGGAGCGCCTAGCTCCGGATCGCCGTCTTCCTGTCGCGGTCTTTACTCTGTAGGGAAGAGGGATGAGGGTGAATGAGTTAGAGAACTGGGCTGGGATTGCTGGGATCAGCAGCAGCAAGCTGCCCCGTGTCCCCGTGGGGTCCTCTCACCGTCCCCGTGGGGAAAGATGGGTGAAGAGCAGGGACTCAGTACCGGGGAGACCTCGTCACCATCACCGGTACCACCATCCCCACCGCCAGTGCCATAGAATCACAGAGTCATTAAGAGTGGAAAAGACCACCGAGGTCACCGAGTCCAACCCCACCCCGTCCCACTGTGCCCACTGACCACGTCCCCCAGTGCCACATCTCCACGCTTCTGGGTCATCCACAGTGACCCCAGCACTCCCCAGGCATCCCGTGCCAGTGCCACCAGCACCACCAGTATCACTGCCACCAGTACCACCCCACCACTGCCACCATCAACACCGCCACCACCATCTACAGCACGTCAACCACAGCCACCACCGCTGCTGCTGTCATCACTGTCGTCACCAGTACCACCAGCACCACCAGCACCACCAGTCCCACCAGCACCACCTTGGCCAGGTGGGTGCAAGCAGAGCTGCTGCTTCTCCTTTCCTGTTGATGGAAATGGGCGGGCCGGGTGGGGCCCTGGGTGACCTGATCTGGTGGGGGACAACCAGCCCCCAGCAGGAGTGGGGCTGCGGGAGGGGGACTTTGAGGTCCCTTCCAACCCAACCATGCTGTGGTTCTGTGATCTGTAAGGACCCGTCCAGCCCAACTCGACCCATCTCATGGCTCTGCGATCTTTAAAGACCCAACCCAACCCAACCCAACCCAACCCAACCCATGGCTCTATGATCTTTTAGGACCCAACCCAACCGTCCCATAGCTCTGTGATCTTAAAGAACCCTTCCAACCCAGCCATCCCAGGGCTCTATGATCTTTTAGGACCTGACCCAACCATCCCATGGCTCTATGATAATCTTTAAAAACCATTCCATCCTGACCCTCCCATGGCTCTCTGATCGCTAAGGACCCTTCCATCCCAACCCTCCCATGGCTCTGTGATCATGAAGGACCCTTTCATTCCGACCCTCCCATGGCTTTCTGATCTTTAAGAACCCTTCAGTCCCAACCCTCCCATAGTTCTATGATCTTCAAGGACCCTTCCAGTGCAACCCTCCCATGGCTCTATGATAATCTTTAAAAACCCTTCCATCCCAACCCTCCCATGGCTCTCTGATCTTTAAGGACCCTTCCTTCCCAACCCTCCCATGGCTTTGTGATCTTTAAGGACCCTTCCTTCCCGACCCTCCTACGGCTTTGTGATCTTTAAGGACCCTTCCGTCCCATGGCTCTCTGGTTCTCTGTGCCTCCTCCAGCACTGTGCACCCTTTGCCGTTGTGGCTGTGCCGTGGTTGTGCCGGGGCCGCCTCCCCCACGCTGCACGTGCAGCCCCGGCTCTGACTCTTCCTTTGTTACCGGGGGTGGGGAGGGGAGGGGAAGGGGAGTTCAGCTCCGAAATGGTAAAATTAAATTTCCCAGATGTTCGGGCCCCAGGAGTTCTTGTGCTGTCTGGAGAGGAAATGGGGATTCGGAAAATCCCGCCTCATATTTTTTCCCCTATCACCTTGCCTTTCCGCTGCCATTAAGTGCAGCAGGAACAGTAAATTACGGGGCTGCGGAGCCGGCCCATCTCCAGATACAGCGGGGGAGCCACGGGGTCAGCGGGGGCTGCCGGCCCCATTGCCCTGCTCCAGGCACCGGGCTCCCGCAGTGCCACGCTGCTGTCCCGGGGCAGAGCCGAGCCCCGCTCCCGGAACCGTGTCCTGCAGGATCGAGCTCTGCCAGGAGCTCCCCACACCCCCAACCAGGCTCTGTGCCCAGCTCCCGGCTCAGAGGGCTCCCAGTGCAACAGGCGGAGCTTGGTTGGGTGCCGCATGGGTGCTCGGCACAGCACTGGGGTGCCCACCCCGCTCTGCTTTGGGATGGGGACATTCATCCTCTGCACGGCAGTGGAGCAGAGCTCCGGGCACCAGCATCGTCCCTGTGCCATCAGGAGCTGCCAGGCTTCATCACCGTGAGCTGATGAAATACCGAGCCCCTTTGGTCCCTCCAGAGTGCCCCAGACCCATGGATGGGGTCTGGGGAGCGGCTGTGTGCAGGTTGCGAGCACTGAGAGGAGGTTTTGTCCCCGTCTCCTTCATTCCCTCTGCCACCCCCTCGAGCTCGTGGCTGCTCTCAGTGCCCCCTCCCCCATTTCGGCTGCCTCTCAAACTTGTGCTCACACCCCAGGGTTCAGTGTGGGCTTTGGGGTGGGCTGTGGGTGCACGGAGAGCACCACAAAGGATCTCAGCCGTGAGTGCATTCAGCAAAGGGAATGCCATTGAATTTGGGCTTTTTGTGATGAAATGGAGCCCGGCCCAGGGTGTGCAAGCACCGCCTCGTGCCCGCTGCCCTTCGCCCATCAGAAGTAGCACAGGTCCCCCAGCAGCACTGTGTCCCCACCTGTCCCCACCAGTGTTGTGTCCCTACCAGCACTGTGTCCCCATGTTCCCACCATCACTATGTCCCCAACCATCACTCTTCATCCTGGAGGGGACAGCAAAGGCAGTACCCACAAGGGGACCCCCCAGAGGATCCCAGGGAGGTGACAGCCCCCTGCTCACCGCCCTCACCGTGGCACAGCCTCCCCCTCCACCCAGCAGTGTCGCACACACACACACGTGTGCCAAATGCCATGTGGATTCCACCTCTCTCCTGCTCGTGTCTGCGTGGCACAGCCCGGTCCCCACAGGTTTGGGCACAGAACACCCCGTGCCCGCCTCTCTCAGTTGCTCACCATCTCTGTTTGGCAACGAATGAAACGGGGGCTTTTTCTGGGGGTGCAGGGTTGGGGTTGGCCCCAAAATCCCAGCGGGAATGCACTGGAATGCTGGGACACGATACTGGGATGCAGAGCTGGGTGAGCCCCCCGCTGCCCACCGAGCACCGTGACCGAGACAGAGAGGATTTGTAGGAGATGGTGCTGCCCCACATCCCGAGCTCCCTGCCCCCCAGTGCCCTCCCATCCGAGCAGAACACTGGACTCTGTGCCATGAAGGCGTGTTGGTCGGGACGGCATCCGCACACGTAAGCAGAAAGGCACGGCGGAAAAGCGAGCGCTGCGGGGTGGGGATGGATGGCCTGCGCACGCAGAGCCCTTGCTCCTGCCAGGGGGACGTGGGCAGTGGGCTCTGCCCTGATTCCTGCCATGGGCAGGGGGATAGGGACTGCTTTGTGCTGTGGGAGGGGGCTGGGGGCTGCCTCCTGCCATGGGGAGGGGTCTCTGCCCTGTCCTGGGCCATGGGTGCATGGGCTGGGGTCTCTGCCTTGCCTCCTGCCATGGGGAGGGGTCTCTGCCCTTCATCATGTGATGAGCACATGGGCAGGGGGCTGGGGGCTGCCTCCTGTGCTGGGCAGGGGGCTGTGCCCTTCATCGTGCAATAGGAGCATAAGTGGGGGTCTCTGCTCCATCTTGTGCAGCAGGCAGAGGTCTTCGCCTTGTCTCCTGAGGTGGGCAGGGGTCTCTGCCCTGTCTTGTATAATGGGTGGGGGGTCTGTGCCCTTCGTCATGCAGTGGGCACGTGAGCAGGGGTCTCTGCCCTGTGTTGTGCAGTGGGAGGGGTCTCTAGGCTGCCTTGAGCAATGGGCAGAGGGCCCAGGGCTGCCTCCTGCGGTGGATGGGGTTTTGAGGTTGCCTCCTGTGCTGGGAAAGGGGGTCTCATGCCATGGGCAGGGGTCTGGGGACTGCCTCCTCTGGTATTTGAGGGTCTGGTTGCTGCCTTCTGTGGTATCTAGGGGTTTGGGGGCTGCCACCTGCAATATGTGGGGGTCTGGGGGCTGCTTTGTGTGGTGCTGGGGGTCCTGGGGGCTGTCTCGCTTCGGGAGGTGCAGCCCCATCCCCTCACCGTGTGCCCGGTGGCCGTCCCCGTTCGCAGATGGTTTCTATCCATCACGCAGGAACAGCACAGAGTGAGCGCGGGGCCATGGAGCGTATGTGGAGCGCCTCGAACCCTCCGAGCACCCAAGTGGGGGGGTCCGTCCCGAGTTACTGCAGGGATAGAGACGTCCAGCTCTTGGGGAGGGATTTCTCCCGACCAGAGCTGCAGCAACGGGGATTGAGAGGGATCGGTGCAAAGCTGGCGGTGCTTTGGAGACGGAGGAGAGCGCTGGAGGTTTCCAAAGGGAGCGGAAGCTTTCCCTTCCAGCTCCGTGGGATCTCTCCCCTCCACCTGCAGCTCCTGCTCGCAGGAAGGTTGGTGGGAGCACGGGGCATCCCTGCCCCATGGGTGCTCCAGGCCCCGGAGGAGCCGGGGGGATGTGGGTGTAAATCCTCACCGAGGTGACCCTCCGCCCCACGGAGCTGGAATTGCATGCAGGGAGGATTAGCGGCTTTGTGCTTTTCCTGCTCGGAAGCTCTCGAGCTGTCACAGTCCACTCGTGAGCGCTCCACCAGCACCGCTCGGTGCGTCACGAGCCCCACATCCTCCGCGGCTCCGTCCTCCTCCTCTTCATCCTCCTCCCAGGATGAAGGGGGAGCGCAGGGCACGGCGCATAGACAGCCCTCCCTGCTGCCCCTGCTCCCCCCCACCTGTGGGTCCTAAATGTGGGGCATCCTCACGGAGGGTTTTCTTTGCCCGTGGTTCCTGCCCTGTGCCAGCAGCGTTGCCCACCCCGGGGGCACGATACGGCGTTTTCCTAAAGGCACGGAGTCAACCAGCGATGAACCCACAGCTGCACTGGGTGCACCACCACCACCTCTGCCCCCCATCCTTGGGGCACTCAGAGGGCACCAAACCATTTCCCTGCGGGCACCCGGCACTGCCCCGTGCCCCACACCCGGCGCTGGCACCTCCGCCACCGAGAGCCGCTGTGCCGCACCGTCCCTGCTTCGCTTCCTGTCCCATTTCCAGCTCCTGAAACCCTCGGGGCTTCCCCGTTCCCCCTCCCTTTGCTTTTTGGGGTTTGGAGGTGTTTGATCTACACGTGCTGACGGGAAGCCCCGTGTTTCTGTGCCCAGACTTTGTGTTCTGCCGTATTTCCGTGCCCAAACTTCGGCTTGTGCCACGTTTCCGTGTCCAGATCTTGGCTTCTGCTGCGCTTCCACGCGCAGGCTTTGGGTTCTGCCTCATTTCCTTCCCCAAATTTCGGGTTGTGCAGCGTTTCCGTGCACAAATCTTGGCTTCTGCTCTGTTTCCGTGTGCAGACTTGGGGTTCTGACACATTTCTGTGCCCAAAGTTTGGGGTCCTGCTACATTTCCATGCCCAAACTTGGGGTCCTGCTACATTTCCGTGCCCAAATTTTGGGTCCTGCAGCATTTCTTTGCCCGAAGTTTGGGGTCCTGCTACATTTCCGTGCCCAAACTTCGGGTCCTGCTACATTTCCGTGCCCAGACCTTAGGTTGTGCCGCATTTCCATGCCCAGACCTTGAGTTCTGCTGCATTTTCATGCCCACACTTTGAGGTCTACCACGATTCCACCTTGGGCTGTGCCACCTTCCTGTGCCCAAACCTCGGCTTCTGCCACATTCCTTTGCCCAAACCTTGGATTCTGACCCATTTCCATGCCCAGCCCTTGGGTTCTGCCACATTTCCATGCCCATACCTTGGGCTGTGCCACATTTCCATGCCCAAATCTTGAGTTCTTCCACATTCCTGTGCCCAGCCTTTGAGTTCTGCCACATTTCCAAGCCCAACCCTTGGGCTCTGCCACATTCCTGTGCCCAAACCTTGAATTCTGCCCCATTTCCATGCCCATACCTTGGGCTGTGCTACATTCCTGTGCCCAAACCTTGAGTTCTGCCCCATTTCCATGCCCATTGCCTTGGGCTGTGCCACACTCCCGTGCCCAAACCTTGAGTTCTGCCCCATTTCCATGCCCATACCTTGGGTTCTACCACATTCCTATGCCCAAACCTTGAGTTCTGCCCCATTTCCATGCCCATTGCCTTGGGTTCTGCCACAATCCTATGCCCAAATCTTGAGTTCTGTCTCATCCCCGTGCCCAACCCTTGGGTCCCTCCACACTCCCCAGTCCGTCCCCCCACCCCTCGGACCGTCACACGCATTCACTCACCAGCTTCCTCTGGTTGCTGAGGCAGAAAGTGCAGATCTGTTTGGGCTGGGAGTTCTCGGGGTCTCGGGGCGGGGGGCTGCCGCCGCCGCCGTGGTGGAAGAAGGCCGGGCTGGTGTGGCAGGGCTGCCCGTCGCCGCACGCCTCGCCCACCAGCAGCACGTTGCCCAGGTGCGAGATGTAGCTGGAGGCCAGGCGCAGCGTCTCGATCTTGGAGAGCTTCCTATCGGCCGGCTCGGTGGGGATGAGCGTGCGTAGTGCCGTGAAGGCGGTGTTGACGCTGTTGGTGCGGTCGCGCTCCCGCGCGTTGGCCGTGTGCCGCTGCCGGGGCTCGCGGTGCAGCCGGCCGGGCTTCTTGCCGCTCCTCCTCTTGCCGGCTTTGATGCCGAAGCCGTCGGCGTCCAAGTGGAAGGGCTTCTCGTCGGAGCCCGAGCTCTCGCTGCCGTTCTCCTCGTCCTCCGACAGCATGCTGATCTCGGGATACAGGTAACGGCCGGGCGCGGGGCGCAGCATGGCGAAGGACATGGCGAGCAGCCGGCACCACGCACACCGCCGGCACCGCCGCCTTCAGCCCCGCCGCATGCCACAGCCCCGGCGCTGCCACGGGGCAGCTCGGTGACGCAGGGGGTCCCCGTGCCCCCGGACACAACGGGTTAAGGACCACGCGCGGCTGCGCTGTCCCCCGCCGGCACCATGTGCATCCTAAGGCGCGAGTGGGGCCGGAGCGCGGGGCTTTATAGGGCGGTGGGCAGCCAGGCACCGCCCCGCGCCCCGCAGGCTCAGCCTACCTGCGCTGCCCGGGGGGGTTAACCCTTCCGCAGCTCCCCCATCCCCCCCATACCCCGGAGCACCCGCTGTGCGTGTCACCTGCCAGGACCCGACGGCCCTCGCCGCGGATGCAGGGTTCAGGGGTGTGGGTATGGCCATGTGGGGGGGGTCCCCTACCCCCCTGCAGCGTGAGCTGTTCCCAGCCCCGTAAGTGTGGGGCACAGATGTTGCCTGCACGCGGGGTATGGTTGGCCGTCCTCTGCGCCCCGGGGGTCAGAGCTGGGGCTGCTGGAGGGGACCCCCGGGAGGCTCCTCCCTCCCTCCCCCTCACGGTGACCCTATCGGTGCTAATGGGGCAGAGAGGAGGGATTAACCCTTCGGGGGCCGCCCGCAGTGCTGCCTCCCAGATGGCCCCAAGGGCTGCGGCTCACGTGAGGCAAAGGAATCCGGGGCTGTGGGGCAGCTCGGGGCTGGGGAGGCGATGTCGGGGGGGGACCTGAAGCCAAACGTCAGCTCTGTGACACCCCAGGTGCAGCCCCAGAGCCGCAGTTCCGTGGGGCAGATGAATGGGACGGGTTGGAGCCACGGGGGTGCTGCACGGCTGCGCTTCATGAGGAGGGGGCAGGAAATCCTCAGCTGCACTGCCCCAGTGTGCATGCAAACCCCAAAAGCGTGGGTGTCCCCCCCCCACCCCAACCCCGTGCCGTGTCCGAGCGCTCGGAGCGTGCTTTGGAAAGCCCCGGCTCCCGGAGGCATCTGCTTTCATTTAGCTCCGCTAACGATCCCGCTTTTCTCCAGCACCTTCCATCCCAGCACTTTCCCCGGGCGCTTTTCCCTGCACTGTCCTTCCCAGAGAGAAGCACGTCCGTCCCCCACAGCCAGGAGGGGGAAGAGGAGGAGGAGGAGGAGGAGGAGGAGGAGGAAGCGGAGGCTGCGTCCCTCCTGCCCACGTGGGGTGGGAATGCAGCAGTGCCGCTGCAGGTGATGCTCAGCGCTGGGCCGTGGCCAAAGCACCAGCCCCAGCTGGTGCCATCCCGTTGGACACCGCTGTCCCACTCCTGGCTGCATGTCGCTGCCCCATCCCATCCCATTAGCCACTGTCTTCCCACTCCTGTCCACATCCCACTGCCCCATCCCATCCTATTGGGCACTGCCATCCCACTCCTGGCCATGTCCCACTGCCCCATCCCATCCTATTGGGCACCTCCATCCCACTCCTGGCCATGTCCCACTGCCCCATCCCATCCCGTTGGGCACCGCCATCCCACTCCTGGCTGCATCCCACTGCCCCATCCCATCCCATTGGGCACCGCCATCCCACTCCTGGCCATGTCCCACTGCCCCATCCCATCCCGTTGGGCACCGCCATCCCACTCCTGGCTGCATCCCACTGCCCCATCCCATCCCATTGGGCACCGCCATCCCACTCCTGGCCATGTCCCACTGCCCCATCCCATCCCGTTGGGCACCGCCATCCCACTCCTGGCTGCATCCCACTGCCCCATCCCATCCCATTGGGCACCGCCATCCCACTCCTGGCCATGTCCCACTGCCCCATCCCATCCCGTTGGGCACCGCCATCCCACTCCTGGCTGCATCCCACTGCCCCATCCCATCCCATTGGGCACCGCCATCCCACTCCTGGCCATGTCCCACTGCCCCATCCCATCCCGTTGGCCACCACGGCCACCCCTGCACAGGTCAGGGCACAGGCTGAAATTCCCCCTCCGTGGCCTTCCCAGCTGCAGCCACAGTTTTATTACCTGGAATTTTGGCACCGGTGCCCCCAAATGACGGCAGCGGGGCTGCTGCCCGCGGCCTCGCCCTGCTCCCGGGGGTTTCCCTGCCCCCTCTCCGTGCCCCTTTTCCCTATAACCCCTACCTATGGGGATGCCTCTCCCCCAGCCCACTGAGCCCCAGCCCCATGGTGCCGGACCCCTGGGACCCCGCAGGCACGCAGCCTGGGCACGGGTCCTGCTCACGTAGGGGGCACAGCCGTCCCCCCAGCGCAGCCCCGGGGCACAGAGGGTGCCGTGGCACAGCTCTCCCCGTCCCCTCCTCTCCTCCGTCCCCTCCTCTCCTCCACGTGGACCGGATATTTTCAAGCGAAGAATCTTTCCTACGACGCGCTCCAGCTGCCAGGAATGTGCGTCTAGGAATGCCCAGGGCCCATCCAAGAACAACTTCCAGACGTGCGCTGAGTGACGGCACTGCCTCCGCCGCCGCTTCGCACCCCCCTCCTCCCCCCCATTCACTACCGGCACCGGCGGGGTGGGAGGGGGCACAGCCCCGGGATGGGGATCCTCAGGGGGTCCTCACATCACCTGTGTTGGGGGTGGAAGGGATGGGACCCACATCAGCCCCACAGCTCTGTGCGTCCCTGCGGGGTTTTGGTGCGCGGTGGCACCAGCACTGGCACCGGTGGCACGTGGAGATGTGCTCCCTGCCCTGGGATGGACAGAGCTGGGGACGCAGCTCCGGGGATGGGGTGAGTTGGAGGGGGGGTCCATCCTGTCCACGCCACATGGCACAGAGCATCTGCGGGGCCCCCGGAGCTGCTGTGTGCAGGGAACGCGTCCCGGGCTCGCTGCGATCCTGGCAGCGGCTTCACCCAGGGATTCCTGCGTCGAGAGTCCGCAGCGCTTGGCGGAGCTGAGCTGCGTGGGGAAGAGACGCTCCGTCTGCTCGGCCCGGATCCGGCACAGCCCGCGCTGCTGTAAACACGGACGAGTGCCTGCAGCAAATCCTGCTGGGAGTGCACCCGGGTGGGGGAGCACTCAGATGGGGGAGCACCCAGGTGTGGGGAGGAACCAGGTTGGGGAGAACCCAGGTGTGGGGAGGAACCAGGTGGGGGGGACACTCAGGTATGGGGAGCACTCAGATGTGGGGAGCATTCAGGTGGAGGGAGCACCCAGGTGGGGGGGACACTCAGGTATGGGGAGCACTCAGATGTGGGGAGCACCCAGGTGGGGGGGACACTCGGGTGATGGGAGCACCCAGGTTGGGGAGCACCCAGGTGTGGGGAACAGTCAGGTATGGGGAGCACCCAGATGTGGGGAGCATCCATGTGGGGAAGCACCCAGGTGGGGGGAGCATCCAGATGTGGGGAGGAACCAGGCTGGGGAGCACCCAGGTGGGGGGAACACTCAGGTATGGGGAACACTCAGATGGGGGAGCACCCAGATGTGGGGAACACTCAGATGGGGGGAGCACCCAGGTGATGGGAGCACCCAGGTGGGGGGAGCACCCAAGTGGGGGGGACACACAGGTATGGGGAGCACTCAGATGTGGGGAGGAACGAGGTTGGGGAGCAGACAGGTGGGGGAGCACCCAGGTGGGGGAGCATCCAGGTATGGGGAGCACCCAGGTGGGGGGGACACTCAGGTATGGGGAGCACTCAGATGTGGGGAGCACCCAGGTGGGGGGAGCAGCCAGGTGGGGGGGACACTCGGGTGATGGGAGCACCCAGATGTGGGGAACACTCAGATGGGGGGAGCACCCAGGTGAGGGGAGTACCCAGGTGGGGGGAGCACCCAAGTGGGGGGGACACACAGGTATGGGGAGCACTCAGATGGGGGAGCACCCAAGTTTGGGGAGCACCCAGGTGATGGGAGCACCCAGGTGGGGGGATCACCCAGGTGGGGGAGCATTAGAGGTAAACAGCTCTGAAAAAGCCAAGCTGCTTGAGTCTGCAGAGCCCCACAAAGGGCTCCACACCCCTGTTACTTCTGTCTGTGTCTCTGCACTGCCTGTCCTCTGATGCCACCCCACTGCTGCTCTGTGGGCACCTGTGTCCCCAGCAGAGCCATTGCACCTGCAGTCTGGTGCATGACCTGATCCAGGGGAGGCTCAGGTCGGGTATTAGGAACAATTTCTTCTCCAAAGAGCGGCCAGACAGCCATATGGGGGGGTTTTGGGGGGGGGTCACATTTCCTGGAGGTGTTTGGGAACTGTGGAGATGTGGCTCTTGGGGACGTGGTGGGGTGGAATGGAGTCGGGCCTGGGGGTCTTTGGAGTTCCAACTTCTGTCTGGAGCTGCATGGGAGCATCCGTGCCCAGCTCAGTGTGGGTCAGCACCCCACGCCCTTGGATGTTGCTGTCCCCACCCCCCGTTGCTCTGCATCATCCCACTCAGCAGCGGGGATGGGGTGAGCTCACGGAGCGGGCGATTTGACAGAGCCCCTTCCTACATAGCAGCATCCCTGCTGCTGCCGTGGGATGACACATCCAGCGCTGCCATCCCGGTGTCCGTCTGTCTGCACCGGGACATGGGGCAGTCCCAGAGCACCGTGATCACCACCACTGTGTCCCCTCAGCTCGGGAAATTCCTGCCCAGTTCCCCCTGGGGCCACGCACATCCTGTGCTGACGTGTGCTTGGGAGTGATGGATGGGTGCTGCGTGGCCGGCAGCTCACGGCAGCTCCGCTCCTCGGGGCGCCCGGAGCTGTTCCCGGTGCATTCTGCAGGTGTTTATGGGGAACAGATGGCGGAGGGGTGAGGGTGACCCCTGACTGCGCGGTGTGGGGGGCACAGGTCACCGTCACACCTCCTCACGGGGTGTTGGTAATTGGGGATGGGGTCTCTGTGTTGTGTAACACCGGGGTTGAGGACAGCAGGACCTGGTTCTGGCCCAACTCCAGACCCTGAAAAGGGAGATATAGCCAGGAGGTGAGGAGTGAGGCCATCGTGATGATAGTTGTGTGCCTGTGGTGTAGGTTGTGGCCATGCTGATGGCTGTAGTCATGCTGATGGTTGTGATGGTGGTGTGGTCATGGTGTAGGTTGTAGCTGTGCCAATGGATGTGTGCCCATGGTGTAGGTTGTAGCCATGCTGACGGTTGTGTGGTCATGGTATAGGTTGTAGCCTTGCCAATGGTTGTGTAGGCTGTAGCCGTGACGATGGTTGTGTGGCTGTGCTGATGGTTGTGTGGTCGTGGCATAGCTTGTAGCCGAGCTGATGGTTGTGTGGCCGTGCTGATGGTTGTGTGGTCATGGTATAGGTTGTAGCTGTGCTAATGGTTGTGTGGGTGTAGGTTGTAGCTGTGCTGATGGTTGTGTGGCTCTGCTGATGGTTGCACAGTGGCAATCCCACCAGCTGCTCTCACCCTGGGCCCGTGACTGTGTGCAGACCCCCCCCCTCACCCTTCTTTGTCCTCTCTGCTCCAGGACATCCGCAACACGGTGGGCAACATCCCCATGGAGTGGTACCAGGACTTCCCCCACATCGGCTATGACCTGGAGGGCAAGAGGATCTACAAACCCATCCGCAACAAGGACGAGCTGGACAAGTTCCTGGAGAAGATGGAGAACCCTGACTACTGGTGAGCATCATAGAGCCACAGGGTGGTTGGGTTGGTAGGAACCCCCAGCCCCACCTCTGCTGTGGGCTGGGAGCCCCCCACCAGCTCAGCCTGCCCAGGACCACATCCTTGGGCATCCCATCTCCAGGGAGCACCTCGCAGTGCTCCAGCTGTGACCCCTCCAGGGCAGAGCAGAGAGAGGAGCACCTCCTTCGTCCTGCTGGGCAATGCACCCTGTGGCCTTGTTGGCCATCGGGGCTCACTTCTGGCTCGTGGTCAGCCTCTGGTCAACTGTTAGTCAACCGTTGGCCAACCGTTGATCAACTGTTTGTCAACCACTGCCCAATGGTTGGCCAACCAGGTCAACCAGGACCCCCAGCTCCTTCCCCAGAGATCTCCCTTCCAGATCCTGACCTCTGCCTCCCTCCCCGCAGGCGAACGGTCCAGGACAAGATGACGGGCGCAGACATAAAGCTGACGGACGAGCAGGTGGACCTGGTGCATCGGCTCCAGAAAGGGCAGTTTGGGGACGTGCACTTTAATCCCTACGAGGTGGGTCGTGGCCTTCCCTGCGCTCCCAGGTGATGCGGAGTGGGGTGTGGTGGGGGCAGGGGCAGCACAGTGGCTCCGTGTTTCTCTGCAGCCGGCCATTGACTTCTTCACCCACGAGGTCATGATCCACCCGGTGACCAATCGCCCGGCGGACAAGCGGAGCTTCATCCCATCCCTCATTGAGAAGGAGAAGGTGAGAGTGGGAGCTCCGTGGGGCTGAGAGTGTGTATCTAAGCATTCTGCAGCGCTCCCGTCGCAGCCGTACCCATCCCCTCCCTGCCACAGTCCACCCACACCCACCACCGTCCCCATAGCAGCAGCTCCTTCACACCCCACGCCAACCCCCATCCCCCAGTCCTGTGTGGCCCCACGCATCCTTGGGGGCAGAGCCACGCTCAGGGCAGCACTTCCCATCCTCACATCCCATATCTTCCCCTATATGCGCTGTGTTTTGGCAGCCCCAGGGCTGACCTGTCCCCGTCCCGCAGGTCTCCAAGCTGGTCCACGCCATCAAGATGGGCTGGATCAAACCCCGCAAGCCCAAGGAGGACACCCCGACGTACTACGACCTCTGGGCCCACGAGGACCCCAACTCCATCCTGGGCCGCCACAAGATGCACGTCCCAGCCCCCAAGATGAAGCTGCCGGGGCATGAGGAGTCCTACAACCCTCCACCCGAGTACCTGCTCAGCGAGGAGGAGGTAGAGGGTCCGGCTGCGGGCAGGGAACCACCCGAGCTCCATCCCACCCCGCTGACCCCATTCCTCCCCTGCAGAAGTTGGCGTGGGAGCAGCAGGAGCCGGCTGAGCGACGGCTGAACTTCGTGCCGCAGCAGTACCGCTGCCTGCGCGCCGTGCCGGCGTACCCCCGCTTCATCCAGGAGCGCTTCGAGCGCTGCCTCGATCTCTATCTCTGCCCACGGCAGAGGAAGATGAGGGTGAGAGCCTCCCCGGCCCCAAAGTCCCCAGGGATGTACAGAGCGGGCAGTGCCTGCCCCGATGCGTGCCCCTGTCCCCGGTGCGCTGCGTGCCGGATCACAGTGGTGCACACAGAGCTGTGACGGAGCTCTGGGCCACGTCCCACTCTCTTCCTCTCGCAGGTGAACGTGGATCCCGAGGATCTGATCCCGAAGCTGCCGAAGCCGCGGGACCTGCAGCCCTTCCCCACCACACAGGCTCTGGTAAGTAAGCAGTGTGCGGAGCCGTGTGTGCACAGTGCCACGCTCCGGGTGCCACAGAGCTGGGGGGGGGTGGTCTCTGCATACCCTCACCCTCCTCCTTTTCCCCTTCCTCCCCCAGGTGTACCGCGGGCACAGCAGCCTGGTGCGCTGCATCACCGTCTCCCCCAGCGGACAGTGGTTGGCATCAGGTACGGCCCCACGGCGTCACCAAACACTTCGGCGCTGCCGGAGCTGCTCCGGAGCATCGCTGCGCGCCAGCTCGTTGCTCTGCACATGTCAGAGCTGCTGTGGGGGGGAGGAGGACGGGGGAGCCAGCTCGGGGCTCTGCACATGTCAGAGCTGCTGTGGGGGGGGGAGGAGGACGGGGGAGAGCCCGGGCGCAGAGCCACGGCACCGCGTCCCGCAGCCGCTCGCGGCTCCGTGGGTTTTTCCAGGACCCCACCCAGGAGTCTGCATCCCAACAGCGGAGAAAGTGAGCGCGGCGCAGCCCCGGAGGCTGCAGATTGAGAGCAGATGGCAGTTAACAGCCCACTAAGGCACATGTGCTTTTTATAGCGCGCGGCGCTCCCCGGCTGCCAGCTCCCGGTGGCCGCGGCCGGTTGCACAACGCGGCATTCCTGGCCCCGGGTTGGGAACGCGGCTGAGCTCAGGCGGTAAAAATAACCCCGAGCTGCGGGGACACGGCGCGTGCCACCGCTACCTGCACCCACGGGCCGCATCCTGCAGCAAGCCGCGTTGCTGCGTGCTGTGCCGAGCCATGCCGTGCCGAGCCGTGCCGTGCCGAGCCGTGCTGCGCTGAGCCAGGCGTGTTGCCAGCACAGCAGCTGTGCCGGGAGCCGACCACGGGCAGAGCCGTGGGGTGGGGGCCGTTCTTTTTGCTGCAGCCCCCGCTCACGTCTCGCCTTCGTGTTGCTGTGGGATCTCCTGGCGCTCCACGTGGCACTGAGCCGCGGCCGTACCAGAGACCACAGGGAGCCCTGGGCCGGACCTGGTGGTTGGGCTCCATGGTCCCAGTGGTCTTCTCCAGTGCCAACAATCCCATGATTCTGAGAGTGGGGGGATGGAAGGGGTGGGGAGATGGTTGGACTCGACGATCTTAATGGTCTTTTCCAACCTTGGTGACTCTGTGGAGTGAGTAGATAGTGGGGATGGGTTGATGGTTGGACTCGATGATCTCAGTGGTCTTTTCCAACCTTGGTGACTCTCCGAGTGGGGAGATGGTGGGGGGGGGGGGGGGTCGATAGTTGGACTCGACGATCTTAGTGGTCTTTTCCATGCTTGATGAGTCTCGGAGTGAGGAGATGGTGGAGGTGGCTCAGCAGTTGGGCTCGGTGACCTTAGTGGTCTTTTCCAACCTTGGTGACTCTGTGGAGTGAGTAGATAGTGGGGATGGGTTGATGGTTGGACTCGATGATCTCAGTGGTCTTTTCCAACCCTGGCTCTTCTACTGATTCTATGAGTGCAGAGATGGTGGAGATGGGTGGACAGTGGGACTCGATGATCTTAGTGGTATTTTCCAAATGTATGACTCTCTGAGTGGGGAGATGATGGGGATGGATTGGTGGTTGGACTTGATGATCTCAGTGGTCTTTTCTAACCTTAATGACTCTCTAAGTGGGGGAGATGATGGGGATGGGTGTACAGTTGGACTTGATGGTCTTAGTGGTCTTTTCCAACCCCGACATTTCCTTGAGTCTCTGAGTGGGAGGTGTTGGGAAAGGGTCAATGTTTGGACTCAGTGACCTTCAGCTCTCTGAGTGGGAGCTGGTGGAGGTGCAGCGATGGTTGGACTCAGTGGGTTTCTCCAACTGCAGTGATCCCATGACTCTCTGAGTGGGGAGATGGTGGGGATGGGTGGACGCAATAATCTCAGTGGTCTTCTTGAACCTCAACGATTCTGAGTGGGGATGGGTTGATGGTTGGCCTTGATGGTCTTACTGGTCTTTTCCAACCCTGACATTTCCTTGAGTCTCTGAGTGGGAGGTGTTGGGAAAGGGTCAATGTTTGGACTCAGTGATCTTCATCTCTCTGGGTGGGGATGGGCAGACTCAATAATCTCAGTGGTCTTCTCCAACCTCAACGATTCTCTGAGTGGGGATGGGTTGGTGGTTGGCCTTGATGGTCTTGGAAGTCTTTTCCAACCTTAACAATTCCACGGCTCCGTGTCGCACCGCGTGCTTTCTGCAGGCTCCGATGACGGCACGGTGCGCTTCTGGGAGGTGTGCACGGCGCGCTGCATGAAGACCTTGCCCGTGGGAGGTGTGGTGAAGAGCATTGCCTGGAACCCCAACCCCACCGTCTGCCTGGTGGCCATCTGCGTGTGAGTGTCCCCGTGCGCTGCCCTGCACCCTCCGGGAGCTGCTCACGGCAGTTGGATGTGATGATCTTGGAGATGTTTTCCAACTTTAACGGTTCGATGTTTCTATGGGTGGGCATGGGGGGCATGGAGATCTTCTCCAGCCATAATGACTCCATGATTCCGTGTCTCTGAATTTCCTCTCCTGGAGCATTTTAGCCTCCATGGAGATCCTGGGGACTCACCTCCAACGGTGGGGCCTCTGGTCTCAAGCTCTTGTCCCTTCTCTGGCTACAGAAGAGCTTGGCAGGCTTGCACCACCCCACCCATCCCCACGCCATCACCGTGCAGAGCCTGCGGAAGGGTTTCCCCCCACCAGCAGTGCCCTGACCCCTTCCCTCCCCAATCCCACACCGCAGGGAGCAGTCGGTGCTGCTGGTGAACCCGTGCCTTGGGGACAAACTGCTCTATGGGGCCACCGACCAGGTGCTGGAGTCCTACGTGCCACCTGAGGAGGAGCGTGTGCAGCCCGTCCAGTGGCTCACGGCCACCAGCGAGGAGCACGGCAGAGGCATCCGCCTGACGGTGCAGCACAGCAAGGTGGGGACGGAGAGGTCCTGGGGATGGTGTGGGGCAGCCCCATTGATGGGTCAGGGGAGGGGGCCTGTGTGGGTCAGTGAGGATCAGCAAGGCCAAGTGCGTGGTGTTAGGTTGGGGCAAGGCATTGGCTTTCATCCCTTCCAACCCAACCCATTCTATAATGTTATCTTTAAGGACCCTTCCAACCCAACCGTTGTGTGGTTCTGTGATCTTTAAGGACCCTCCAAACCCAACCATCCCATGACTCCATGATCTTTAAGGACCCTCCCAACCCAACCCATTCTATAGTTCTATGATCTTTAAGGACTGTTCCATCCCAACCCAACCATCCCATGGCTCTGTGATCTTTAAGGTCCTTCCCAACCCATTCCATGATTCTGTGATCTTTAAGGACCCTTCCACCCCTCCCATTCTATGACTCCATGGGTCTGACCCACGACCACCCCTCTCCGCTGCCTGCAGGCCCTGAAGCAGGTCACCTGGCACGGGAAGGGCGATTACTTCGCCACCGTCGTGGCCGACAACAGCAACATGCAAGTGCTGGTCCACCAGACCAGCAAGCGCTGGAGCCAGAACCCCTTCCGCAAGAGCAAGGGGATGGTGCAGTGCGTCCTCTTCCACCCCATCCGGCCCTACTTCTTCGTGGCCACGCAGCGCTACGTCCGCGTCTACAACCTCCTCAAGCAGGAGCTCACCAAGAAGCTGATGGCCAACTGCAAGTGGGTGTCCAGCATGGCCATCCACCCCGCAGGTATGGACGGCGGAACTGGGACGGAGCACCCCACAGTGCCGTGTGCGGGGTTCACCCGCTCACGGATGTCCCATTCCTTCCCCCAGGTGACAACGTCATCTGCGGCAGCTACGACAGCAAGCTGGCCTGGTTCGACCTGGACCTCTCCACCCGACCCTACCAGCTGCTGCGGTGAGCCCCGGCCCCCCCAGGGCTGTCCCATCCTTCCCTGCCCACCCCACAGAGCTCCGCACACGGCTTTTCTTGGTGTCATTTCCTAAAGCATTGACCTCCAGAGTCAACTTTGCTGAAGGTGCTCCGAACACACATTGTGTGGAAGCTGAATGTCCCATCAGTGAGAGTGGCTGGTTTCCCCGCGCTGCCTCTCGCAGTCGGGGTCCCACAGACACCCCGCTGATCTCCGGGGAGGGCACACACCCCGTCCCAGCTCCCACTGAATCCGTACATTTGTGGTAGTGGGGATCACAAAGCGATGCTCTCCAGCATCTTTCGGTCGTCACAGCATGAAGTTCTTGTACAAAAAGCCTGAGTGACAAACACAGCTTCACCCGAGGAGGGGGGTTTCCCATAGAAAAGCGATAATTAACTTCACGTGGTTTCGTACTCCGGCCCGGCCCCAAATTTTAGGAGCAACAGACAAGAACCCAGAAAAATAAATGCCCAAAGTACACCCCGGGTAACCCCAAAATCGGTGCTTTAGGAGCAGCTTGGGTGAGGGTCGGCAGATGTGTGGGTCGGATGTGCCGATGTCAGCAGATTTTGGGGGGACTGGGGCTGCGTAGGAGGGGCCGTGTTTGTGTTGTGGATGTCCTTCATTGGAAGCCCTTGATACGGGGTTGGACCTTTGGAGCAAATGAACCCCATGATTGGGTTGGAATGGATGACCACGGAGGGTGGTCCAACCCAACCATGCTGTGGATCTGCAAGGATCCTCCCAGCTCAACCCAACCCAACTCAACCCAACCCAACCCAACTCAACCCAACCCAACCCAACTCAACCCAACTCAACGCAACCCAACTCAACCCAACCCAACCCAACCCAAGTCAACCCAACCCAACCCAACCCAAACCAACCCAAGTCAACCCAACCCAACCCAACCCAACCATCCCATGGCTCTCTGAGCTTTTAGAACCCTTCCAACCCAATCTTCCCTTGGCTCTCTGAGCTTTAAGTATCAACCAATTCTGTGATTCTCTGACCTTTCAGGACCCTTCTTACCCAAACATCCATGGCTCTCTGAGCTTTCAGGACCCTTCCAATCCAGTCACCCCCTGGCTGTCTGACCTTTCAGGACCCTTCCCACCCAACCACCCGATGGCTCTGTAATCTTTAAGGACCCTCCCCACCCAACCACCCCATGGCTGTCCGACCTTTCAGGACCCTCCCCACCCAACCACCCCATGGCTCCGTAATCTTTAAGGACTTTTCCCACCCAACCACCCCATGGCTCTCTGACCTTTCAGGACCCTCCCCACCCAACCACCCCATGATTCCATGACTTTACGATCCCCCTGCGTTGACAGCACTCCCCCTTTGCAGGCACCACAGGAAGGCACTGAGGAGCGTGGCCTTCCACAAGCACTACCCGCTCTTCGCCTCGGGCTCGGACGACGGGACCGTCATCGTGTGCCATGGCATGGTCTACAAGTACGTGGGAGTCAGGCTGGGGAGGGCTGGATGTCTTCCTGCGGGCCGGGGGGGAACAGAGGGTTGGTTGTAGGGCACGGGGTGCAGAGCATCGATGCGCTGACCCCACGGGTGGATCCGGAGCCCCACACTGACCCACCTCCCCACACAGCGACCTGCTGCAGAACCCGCTGCTGGTGCCGGTGAAGGTGCTGAAGGGCCACGCGCTGACCCTGGACCTGGGCGTCCTCGACGTCATCTTCCACCCCACGCAGCCGTGGGTCTTCTCCTCCGGTGCCGACGGCACTGTCCGGCTCTACACGTAGCTGCTGCCCAACACCGGCACCCCAACACCGAACTCCGACCCACGGACTCATCTCTCATTAAACTTATTTTTGGCTACGAAGCTGCGTCCCCGTGTCCTCCACCCCCAGCTCAGCACCGAGGAGCACCCCAACTCCTGCGCAGCGCTGCCTGGTGTGCTCCAGCCCTCCCTGCAGGGTCTGTGGGGTTTCTTCATCCCCACCTGCCCCACAGCCCCCACCCCATAGCCAGGAGCGGAATGCACGGGACCAGCACTGCTGCAGCAAGCCGGGGCCGTGCCCATCGTGCCCCATAGGGACACACATAGGGGTAACACTGGGACTGCCCCATAGCACACCCACAGAGCCCACCCCCACAGGAACCCAGAGCCGGGATGCTGCCCCCCAAACCTGCCGGCTTCCCCCACCCCTCCCAGCCCCACGTGCTGACCCCACAGTCCCGCAGCCGCACCGTGAGCTCATCCCGTCCCGCCGTGAGCTCAGCCATGGCCGTGGGCCAGGATCGGAGAAACCGAACGGCAACTTCCCCAACCCACGGTGACCGCGCAGCCCCACAGGACCCCACCGCGGGACCCACATCGGTGGGGGTCCGTTCCCTGCACAGCCTGAACCCTGTAAGGGGACCCCAAAAACAGTGCTCCTGCAGCAGCCGGAGCTGAGAGCAATGGGGCGGGGGTGGGGTGTGAGCAGCAGGGCCGGGACACACCTCCCCCCACCCCAGGTTGATGGGGGATGTGGGGTCGGGGGCAGCCTGGATCCCCACGCAGTCACCCCCCAATCTCTGCTGAACAGAGGGGGCCGTCTGGGGGTATTTTGTCACCAGGAGCGGATAGGGCTGCGGGACACTGCTGCAGGGAAACAGCAGCCACCCCTCCACCCCCCATCCCACCCCCACCCCCAGGGCGATGCCAACCAACACCTGAGCTGTGCCAGCCCCCGACCTCAGCCCCACACGGCTCCCAACACCCACCCCCACCCCACAGCACAGCCCCCGACCGACTGCTGCCCCACTGCGTCCACCTGCGTTCACTGTGGACCCCACTGACAGCAGCGTGGACACCACGAGGAACTGGGGATGCCCCCTCCCCCCACCCTAAGCCCCCCCACCCCCCCATCTCCCAGCCCTCCACCGTCATTAACACCCCCTCCCCCCCTAACGACCCCCCCCCTTTCTCTGCAGCCCTCACCCCACATCACCTCCCACCAGGAGCAAAGAGCTTTATTACTGAAAAATAAGTTTATGTACAGGAGAGTTGGGGGGGACGCTCACATTCCTGGGACCCCACAGGGTCCCCCCGGGACCCCCACCCACCGCAGGGGGAGAAGCGGAGGGGTCCGTTCGCCTGCCTTGCCCACCCCGGGGTGGGGGCTCCCGTGGCTCTGGGGAGGGGGGAGCGGAGGAAGACGATGGTGCAGCGGAGCGGTGCCCGTGGGAGGGGCGCGTGGCGTTGGCCGTGGGGCGAGGAGCGCCCCATAGCGCTGCGTGGGGTCAGAGGATGCGGACGAGGCGGCCCAGGGTCTCTGCCACCTTCATGCGGACGGCGGGGACCGGGTCCTTCAGGAGGAGGTTGAGGGCTATGGAGAGCAGAGCACAAGGGGGTCAGGGTCGGGGGGGACACGGCCGAGCACCCCCAGACCCAGAAAGGGACATGGCTGCTGCCCACCGCCCCTCCCCCAGGCTCCGTTCCCACACACCTCGGGAGGGGTCACACGGACCCCAAATCCACTTTGGGAACACAATATCCCCTTGGGGGACCCCAAATCCACTTTGGGGACACCCAAATACTCTTGGGGATCCCAGACCCATTTTGGGGACCTCAGATCCCCCTGCAGACCCCAAATCCACTTTGGGGATGCCCAAATACTCTTGGGGATCCCAAATCTATTTTGGGGACCTCAGATCCCCTTGTGGACCCCAAATCCACTTTGGGAACGCCACATCCCCTTGGAGATGCCAAACTCCCTTTGGAAGCCCCATATCAACTTTGGAGACCCCGAATCCCCCTGGGAACCCCAAATTCACTCTGGAGACCCTGAATTTCCTCTGGGAATACCATATCCCCTTTGAAACCCTAAATCCATTTTGAGAACCCTATATCCCCTTGGGGACCCCAGATCCACTTTGGGAACACCGTATCCCTCTGGGGACTCCAAATCCTCTTTGAAGACCCCAAATCCACATCAGGGACCCAAAACCCCATTGGGAACCCCAACTCCACTTTGAGAACCCTATATGGGGACCTTGGGGGTCCTTGGGGACCCGAAATTCCCTTTGGGAACCATAGATCCACTTTGGGGACCCCAAAATATCCCTGTGGACCCCAAATCCACTCTGGGGACCCCCAAATACTCTTGATGACCCCAAATTCACTTTGGGGATGCGAAGTCCCCCCAAGGACCCCAAATTCCTTTTGGGAACCCCAAATCCAGTTTAGGGACTTCAATCCCCTCGTGGACCCCAAATCCACTTTGAGAACACTATATCCGCTGGAGGACCCCAAATTCTCTTCAGAAATCCCAAATCCCCCTTGGGAACCCCAAAACCACTTTGAGGACTCCAACCTCCCCTCCCCAGAAACCCCAAATCCACTCTGAGGACCCCATATCCCACTGGGAACCCCACATCTAAATGGGGACCCCTGAAACCCCTTTGGGGACTCCACATCCCCCTTGGTGACCCCCCCCCAGGATCCCCATCACCGGGGAACACCCCACAGAGGGGAGGAAGAAGGGGGGGGGGGGGTCCGTGTGCTGCGTCCCACAGCCGCCCCTCCCCTGCCCGCACTTCCCAGCGCCGTCCGTCCTTCCGAGCAGTGAAACCCCATTGCATTTTACCATCCCATTTTTCCAGGAGCTGTTTACCCGCAGCGCAGGAGAGCACTCCCCCCCCCTCCCCCCCTCCCCCCTTCCCCCCCCCCCCCCAGCTCCCCCTGATTTATGCCACATCCCCCTCCTGCGCTCCTCATCCTCCGCCCCGGGGGTGCCCCCCCGGCCCCTCCCGCCGCTCCCCCCATTACTCACACCCGGATTATCTTTCACTGTTGCTAACAGACAGCCCTCTTTCTTCTGGACGGGGGCTCGGGGAGCCAACGGAAAGATAGTTTTTCCTTTTTTAGTGTTTTTTAAGCTCTCTTGGAACGATCGGAAAGTTTCCGTGCATTACTCTATACTATGAGGTCACCGGTGACAAGGAAAAAATCCCTGAAATCCAGGAAAATTACTTAACGCTGCTCCAAAATGCCACCGGCTTCAGTCGGGCTTTTTACGAGCCCTTCTCCGGGAGCTGAGCGCTGCCCCATAACCAGGAGCAACGCAACGCCGCGAACCCCATCGCGCCGCGTCCCCGCGTGCTCCCGCTGCTCAGAGCCACGGGATCGCTGGAAGAGAGCTCCAAAACCCCCGAGCCCAATGCTCAACTCGTCCCCATCGCGTCCACCGTAGGGTCACTGCACTTGGAAGGGATCTCCAGGATCCCCAACTCCAACCCCAACCCACCATGACCCTAATTAGACTCATAGAGTCATTAAGGATGCAAGAGACTTCCAGGATCCCCAACTCCAACCCCAACCCAACCCACCATGACCCTAATTAGACTCATAGAGTCATTAAGGATGGAAGAGACTTCCAGGATCCCCAACTCCAACCCCAACCCACCCCATCAGGACCCTAATTAGACTCATAGAGTCATTAAGGATGGAAGAGACTTCCAGGATCCCCAACTCCAACCCCAACCCACCATGACCCTAATTAGACTCATAGAGTCATTAAGGATGGAAGAGACTTCCAGGATCCCCAACTCCAACCCCAACCCACCCCATCAGGACCCTAATTAGACTCATAGAGTCATTAAGGATGGAAGAGACTTCCAGGATCCCCAACTCCAACCCCAACCCACCCCATCAGGACCCTAATTAGACTCATAGAGTCATTAAGGATGGAAGAGACTTCCAGGATCCCCAACTCCAATCCCAACCCACCCCATCAGGACCCTAATTAGACTCATAGAGTCATTAAGACTCTAAGAGACCTCCACATTCATCCAGTCCAATCCCAACCCTCCCTACCATGATCCTAATTAGACTCACAGTCATTAAGGTTGGAAGAGACCTCCGGGATCCCCCACTCCTAACCCCAATCCAACCCACCATGATCCTAATTGGACTCACAGAGTCATTAAGGTTTGAAGAGACCTCCAGGATCCCCAACTCCAACCCTCCCCACCATGACCCTAATTAGAACCACAGGGTCATTAAGGTTCTAAGAGACCTCCACAGTCATCCAGTCCAACTCCAACCCACCCTACCGTGACCCTAGTTAGATTCATAGAGTCATTAAGGTTGGAAGGGATCTTCAGGATCCCCAACTCCAACCCAAACCCAACCCACCATGACCTTAAATTGAACCACAGGGTCATTAATGTTCTAAGAGATCTCCGCAGTCATCCAGTCCAACCCCAACCCACCCCACCATGACCCTAATTAGACTCATAGAGTTATTAAGGTTGGAAGAGACTTCCCGGATCCCCAACTCCAACACCAACCCACCCCACCATGACCCTAAAGAGATCCACAGTCATAAAGGTTGGAAGAGACCTCCAGGATCCTCTAATCCAATCCCAACCCACCCTCACTGTAACCCTACGTAGACCCACAGAGTTATTAAGGTTGAAGACCTGCAAGATCCCCCAGCTCCAACCCCAACCCATCCCACCATGACCCTAATTAGAACCAAAGGGTCATTAAGATTCTAAGAGACCTCCACAGTAATCCAGTCCAACTCCAACCCTCCCCACCATAATCCTAATTAGACTCACAGAGTCATTAAGGATGCAAGAGACCTCCATGATCCCCCACTCCAATCCCAACCCACCCCACTATGACCCTAATTACTCACAGAGTCATTAAGGTATGAAGAGATCTCCAGGATCCCCAACTCCAACCGCAACCCACCCCACCATGACCCTAATTAGAACCACAGAGTCATCAAGGATGGAAGACACCTCCAGGATCCTCAACCCCAACCCCAGCCCACCATGATCCTAGATAGAACCATAGGGTCATTCAGGCTGGAAGACACTTCCAAGGTCATCCAGTCCAACCCCAACCCACCCCACTGAGACCCTAAATAGATCCACAGAGTCTTTCAGGTTGAAAGAGACCTCCACAATCACCAAGCCCACCCCCAGTTCTCCACCATGACCCTACAGAGAGCCATAGAGTCATTCAGGTTGGAGAAGACCTCCAAGGTCACCCAGTCCAACCCCACCATGCCCCCAAGTGCCACATCCCCACAGTTCATGAGCACTCCCAAGGATGGTGACCCCACCGTTCCACCCGAACCTGGACAAGTGCCTGAACACTCTTTTTGGGAACAAATTGTTCCTAACCTCCAACCTGACCCTCCCCTGGTGTAATTTAATGCTATCCCCTCCTGTTCCATTGGTGTCACCTGGGAGCAGAGGCCAACCCTTCCCCCTCCCACAATGTCCCTTCAGGAGTTGTAGGGAGCGATGAGCTCCCCCCTGAGCCCCCCTGCTCCAGACCGACCCACCCCACATCCACAGCTGCTCCCCACAGTGCTGTGCTCCAGACCCTTCCCCCTTTTCTGACCCCTGGACACACTCAGCACCTCAATGTCCCTCTCATGGTGAGCAAAGACTCTGTGGGGTCACAGGGTGGGCACAGCGCGGGGTCTCCCTGCGGTACTCACCCGAGATGAGCTGCTCCAGGTCCACCTGGTGGCAGTGGTCCTCCCCCACGTGCAGCACGAGGAACCCTGGGGAGGAAGATTAGGGTCAGGGCTCCGTGGGATCCCCATGGGAACCCCCAGAGCTGACGGAGCGCTGAGCTGTGGGTCACAGTGAGCGACCCCAGAGAAGTCACGAGGGGACATGGGTCAGTGCTGTGCACCAGGGATGTCCAACCCACAGCGTGTTTAATGCAGCCCCACAGCTGTGAACGTTATCCAGTGATTTTTAGCAATGGTTTTCACAGGTCAGTTGCACAAATGATGGCTGCTCCGAAAGTAATGCCTCTCATTTTGTTACGGTGGCCCATGATGTCAGAAGTGAGTGGCGGTGGGACGATAGGAGAGATTGAACCCACCCCCCAACCCCCACCCCCATCAGTGATGTCCCTACATGGAATCACGGAATCATTAAGGTTGGAAGAGACCTCCCAACCCATCCTAACTACACTAACCACATCCCCAAGTTCCACTTCCCCACTGTTCTGGAAGACCCCCGGGGATGGGGACCCCATCACCCCCCCCTGTGCCAACAACCACTGTTTCCAAGAAGAAATGGTTCCTCATACGGCGCTACGCTTAATTCCTAAGGAAACTGCGTCAGTTTTCGAAGATCACAATTTGAAAAGCCATGAATTATATCGCAGATGCATGCTGCCCAGTCCAACACGCATCAAGGAATGTTTCATAAGGACCAAGAAGAGAGACCAAAAAAAAATCTGCCTCTGCAAACAGAATCTGTATAAAGTTACAGCTCAGATGGACTCTGCCACAAAAGCTCATCCTGGCGTGGCAGGATGTACTGTACTGATGGCAAAAATCAATCTGAGCCATTTGCCGATGGTGAATTGTTGAGCGACGGATGGAAAGCACGGCCGATGCCATCTCTCCCAGTTAAGAGTTCAGATTTCTCTGAAATCAGTTTTCTTCTGCGGCCAGGTGGACTGAAGGGACAGGAAAATCTACCGAGAGAAATGCGGAGAGCAAATCTGCTCCTTCCTCATCAGTGCTGATGGATGGAAGAGCCAACAGTACCAATACAGCTCGACTCGCTGCTCTCAGAGGAACTGGGAACGAATGTAAGGAGCCAAAGAAATGGGTTCTATGGGGTCATTAAGAGAGACGAGCTCCTGGTTTGAAGGATGTACATTTGTTCTCAAGGGGAAGGCAAAGGATGAGGAAAACCAGAGCAAAAATCTCTGATGAATGCCTCACGGGGAAACGTGGACACTGCCATCGAACCAGAGTGGTGCGTGAGTCTCACAAAAATAAGGCCAAATATTCCTCTGGTTTTATGGCTTTCAGAAAAAGATACAAGTTCTCTTGCTTATAGAAGTTAACTGTATTTTATGGGTGGCCCAAGACAACTCCTCTTCAATCAGTGAGGATGAGTGAAGGTGAGCCAAAAGGTTGGGCCCCATGGGACAGATCATGGAACCATGGATGGTTGGGTTCGAAAGGTCCTTAAAGGTCATAAGGCCATAAAATGGTTGGGCTGGAAGGGTCCTGGAAGATCATACAGCCATGGGATGGTTGGGTTGGAACGGTCCTTAAAGGTCATAGGGCCATAAAATGGTTGGTTTGGAAAGGTCCTTAAAGGTCACAGGGCCATAAAATGGTTGGGTTGGAAGGGTCCTGGAAGATGATACAACCATGAGATGGTTGGGATGGAACGGTGCTCTCACCAGCATCTCTGCAGCTCCGTTAACTCACTGCTACGAACCAGTGCAGGGCAGCCAGCTCTGCAGAACACAGCCCAGCTCCGCACTGCCTTTATTACAACAGGACAAGCCGATCAGGGTCAGTGCAGCCCACAGGGTGCTACAGAATGGGACGTGGGCACGATGTGATCCTGCCCTAATGTGCAGTGCCTGCATGGAGCATCCAGTGCCCTTCCAGGACCCCACGGGAGCACAGAGCGGCGCAGGAGTGACGGCACGGAGCAGGCACGGCCTTACCGATGAACATGGGCGCAGCCGCTCGGATATCCACCCACGTGCTCTTGAAGTAGAAGAGGTTGGTCAGAACCAGACGGTTCAGCATCTCCGGGTAGCTCTGCATCTGTAGGATGCAACCATGGAATCAGAGCTGCAATGGAGATCTCCCAATCCAACCCTCCCATTGGTGGTGGCTCTCCTGGACACCAGGGCTCGCTGCGGGCTCATGTTGGTCAACTGTTGTTCAATCACTGGTTAACCATGGGTCAACCACTGGTCAACAATTCAAGTCCAATGGTCAACTATTTTCCAGATGTTCTGTTCAACCATGGGTCAACTGTTGGCCAAGTGTTGGTCAACCATTGCTCACACACTGGTTAACCAGTGGACAGACATTCAACCATTGGTCAAGTTTTGGTCACTCACTGCTCAGCTGTTGCTCAGCTGCTGGTCAACCATTGGTCAACCACGCAAGTCCAATGGTCGAGGGCTTTCCAGGTATCCAGTTCAACTGTTTGTCAACTGTTGGTCGACCATTCAATCACTGGGCAATTGTTGGTCAACTGCTGGTCAACAGTTGGTCAACCATTGGTCAACTTTTGCATCAACCACTGGTCAACCACTGGCCAACCCCTCAACTATTGGTCAACTCCTGGCCAACTGTTGGTTCAATCACCGTTCAACTACTGGGTCAACCAATGGCAAATCACTCAACTATTGGTCAACTGTTGGTCAATCATTGTTCAACTAGTGGGTCAACCACTGGCTAACCACTCAACTATTGGTCAACCGTTGGCCAACCAGTGTTCAACCACTGGTCAATCACTGTTCAACTAGTGGGCCAATCACATGCCAACCACTCAACTATTGGTCAACCGCTGGTCAACAGCTGGTTGACCGTTGGTCTACTGGTTTTCACCCACTGTCCACGCGTTCAGCATGTGGGTAGCGCTCACCAGGTGCTTGCAGACGTTGTTCATGAACTCTCCGTAGTGCAGGCTCCGGTCCTCCCGCAGGTGGTTCAGGAACATGTCACACAGCCCCTCGCAGCCCATGTTGGGGCCACACATGCGCAGAGCAAACTTGCAGGCCTGTAGCACACACAGGGGGGGGCTGCAGCACGCTGGGGGGCTCCACGCATCTCCACATCCCTGGGTTGGGTGCCCCCCCATGCCACACGCTCACCTTGACGACCTCGGGTTTGGGGTCCTGGAGGTGCAGCAGCAGCGTCACCAGCCCGTTGAGGATCTGCTCAAAGAACGCCTCGCAGTCGCCCTCGCTGAATTTGGTCAGGTTGCCGAAGAGCACGATGGATGAGCGGCGGAGGTCGGGCTGCTCCTGCAGGAGGGGATGAGCCGGGGCTCAGGGGTCACCGTTGGGTGTGAATACCCAAATTTCAACCCACTGTCAGTCCCATCCCCTGGTCCAGAGCCCCAAAGCAGGTGGGGGACAAATGGGGGATGGTGGGGACAACAACTCTGTGCTGCATTCACCTCAGGCCACTCAAGGGAGCTCGGTAATGCCCACCCCATGCACAGAGCCCAGCCCAGACCCTGCAGCCCATCGGGACTCCAGGCCCAGCAGGGCTCTGCCATCCCGTTCCCTTACACTGTCGAAGAAGGGCCGGATCCTGATGGCGATGTGTAGGAGCATGGCCTGCACGTCCCTCTCCTCCAGGTGATCCAGGAGCTTGGACAGACTGGTCATGGCCTCCAGTGCCACCAGGTTGTTGGGGTCGTCTCTATCATCCATGCCATTGACCATGGACGCCAGCAGCTTGGCCCCATGCTTCCGCACCTGCGAGGGAAATGATGAGAGCTGGAATTAAAACAAAACTATCACAAAAACCTGCGGTAAGTCTGCCATCGCTTCGCCTCTGCAATTTGGAGGATGGCTGGGAAAAGGACAAAGCACAATCCTACACCGTGGGGATGTGCAGGAATCTTAGAATCACCCAGGTTGGAAAAGACCTCCAAGATCATCAGCCCAACTGCAGAGGAGGAGACCCGTGGCAGCTGGGAATCACAGAGTTGTGGAGTTGTTAAGGTTGGAAGAGAGCTCCAAGATCCCCAACTCCAACCCCAACCCAACCCACCATGACCCTAAATAGAACCACAGCATCAGTCAGGTTGGAGAAAACCACTAGGATCACCCAGTGCAACCCCAACCCACCCCACCACCCCCACTGATCACACCCCCAAGTGCCACATCCCACATCCATTCAATCCCTCCTCGGATGGGACTCCACCACCTCTCTGCACAGTTCTGGGAAGACAATTCCCCAGTGCCTGATCCCAAATCAACCCCACCTCAGCACAGCCCCTCTGGGGTCACTAGGAAGCCCTGAGCCACTCTGCCCCACAGCTCCAGCACTGTGGGGCAGCTGTGAGCCCAGTGAGAATCCCACAGGACTTGTCTCAGTGGGCTGAGCTCCAGGAAGCCACTGGGGCTGCAGAACCCCGAAGTGCCGCAGGGATTGCCCGGCTCAACCCCTGTGTGTGGGGTGGGAGAGCAGGAGGAGGCGGGCTGGGCTCCCAGGATCATACCTGGGAGTCATTGGGGTTGGAGAAGACCTCCGAGATCCCCAACCCCAGCTCATCTCTACTGACCACGTCCCCAGGTGCCACATCTTCCTGACCACCCCCAGGGACGGTGACCCCATTCCCACCCCAGGCAGCCCCTTCCAGGGCCTGACTGCTCCTTGGAGAAGAAATTTCTCCCCATATCAGAGCTGGACGGACCCCACCATGCCTACCAACGACATGAAGACCACGTCACTGCACCATGACCAGGGTGAGGACATAACTTCACCCCGTTGTGAGACAGGACCCCCCAGAAGCACTTCCCCCACCCCAGAGGACCCGAGCAGTGCCGTGCCGTTCGCTCCCACCTTTTCGGGTGCCCCCACAGCAACGTTGCCCAGCCCCCGCAGCGCCAGCACGCGCACCAGCAGACACGGGTCCTTCTGCCGCCCCGTCATGCTGTCCATCACGCTCTCCAGCAGGATCAGGTCGTTCACCACGTTACTGCTCAGCAGCTGAGGGAGAACAGAGCGATGGGACGGTGGCCCTCACCCCCATCCCACGGGGTGGGTTGGGCGCTGCCACTGCTTTCTGCTGCGCTGTTTGCTCCCAGCTGCAGGAAGAATCTGGGCACTGAGGGGCAAAGTGTGGCCCCAGCTGGAGAGCAGCAGCAGCACGGCCCCATGGCCCCAGCAGCATCCCCAGGAGCACAGCCCCATGGCCCCAGCAGCATCCCCAGGAGCACTGCCCCACGGCCCCAGCAGCATCCCCAAGAGCACGGCCCCACGGCCCCAGAAGCAAGCCCAGGAGCACAGCCCCATGGCCACAGCTGTAGAGCAACAGGAGCACTGCCCCATGGCCCCAGCAGCATCCCCAGGAGCAGAAGCGAAGCTCTGGTAGCATCCCCAGGAGCAACAGTAGCACAGCCCCATGACTCCAAAAGAATCCCAGCAGCAGGAGCTCAGCTCTGGGAACATTTCCAGTGGTGCAGCAGCAGGAGCACGGCCCCGTGGTTGTAGGAACATCCCAGCAGCAGGAGCACAGCCCCATGGTTGTAGGAACAGCCCAGCAGCAGAGCACGGCCCCATCACCCCAGCAGCATCCCCAGCAGGAGCACGGCCCCGTGGTTGTAGGAACATCCCAGCAGCAGGAGCACGGCCCTGTGGTTACAGGAACAGCCCAGCAGCAGGAGCACGGCCCCATCACCCCAGCAGCATCCCCAGCAGGAGCATGGCCCCGTGGTTGTAGGAACAGCCCAGCAGCAGGAGCACGGCCCCGTGGTTGTAGGAACAGCCCAGCAGCAGGAGCACGGTGCTGGGATGCAGAGCACAGAGCTCCTGGCGCGCAGCACGGAGCCCCGCAGCACCGTGAGCCGCTGGCTGAGCGCCGAGCCGGGGGCTGCCGGGGCTGCTCTCCCACTGACCCCCACCTCCAGGGAGCCGGCTCATTGCAAACAGAACCAGAGGAGCTGTTAACGGCACAGGTTAACGAGGTGTGCGGGGCTGCTGGATGCAGGGCAGGGCTGGGGCTGCTGCAGGTGGCAGCGACCAAACTCTGACACCCCGTGGCATCCTATGGCACAGAGCTGGCACCTCATGGCACCCCGCGGCACAGACCTGGCATCCAGAGCAGGGATCTCATGGCACCAAACCTGGCACCTGGCAAAGGGACCCCATGGGACCGATCCTGGCACCCAGCACAGGAATCCCATGGCATCCCATGGCACCTCACAACACTGGCATTGCCCATAGCACTCCATGATGCCCCGTGGCACAGAACCTGGCACCCCATGGCACACACCTACCACCCCATGGTGTTCCCTGGCACAGACCTGCCACAGGGACCCCATGGCACCCCATGACACTGCATGGCACAGAACCTGGGACCCTATGGCACCCCATGGCACACACCTACCACCACATGGTGTTTCCTGGCAAAGACCTGCCACAGGGACCCCATGGCACCCCATGGCACTGCATGGCACAGAGCTGGCATCCAGCACAGGGACCCCATGGCACAGAGCTGGCATCCAGCACAGGGACCCCATGGTGCAGAACCTGGCACCCCATGGCACACACCTACCACCCCATGGTGTCCCCTGGCACAGACCTGCCACAGGCACCCCACGGCACCGACTCAGCACCAAGAGCAGTGCCAGGAGGGCCCGTTGCCACTGCTCCCCAACACCACAGCCCCGTGGCTGTCCCCTCCCGGCTCCCACTCTGTCATCTCCGTCACCGGCACTGCCGCGAGCGGAGGGACCGAGCTCTCACCTCATCAGTTTGGAAAGAGGGAGAACACAGGCATTTGCTTCCTTCCCCTCCCGCCCCACGGTGAGGCAAAGCCGCTATTTTAAACCCCCCACCCCCCCCCCAAAAAAGAAAAAAAAAAGAAAAAGGAAAGGACGCCGAGAGCCAACCGCGCTCCAAAACGAAAGCAGATTCTGGGACGGGAGCCAAGAGCCGGGGCCGGCCAAACAGAAAATAAAAACAGGGCCCTCGTCCCAGGCTGCCTAAAGCAGCTGAGAATTTAAAAGGTGGTTTATAAGCGAGGATATAGCTCTGCGTTGTTGGCATGAGGCGCTCCTTTATGTAACAGAACCTCCTCGAGCGGCCCCGGGCTCGGCGGTGGTATGGAGATACGGTTACGGGTTCTGGCGGGGAGAGGAGAGGCCTTGAGTCACCTCATTCCTGGGGAGGGACGTAAGGAGGGAGCTCAGCGCTGCTGCCTCATGGCAGCCGCACGGTCAGGGCCAGAGCCCACGCCGTTCCTCTGCAGGCCCCTCCGCTGCGGGGTCAGGATGGCACAACGTGATGAAAATACAGCCCTGTTGGGGTCAGCAACGGCACTGGCCCTATGCATATGGCAGAGCAGGGGAGGGCTGAGCTGCTGGAAGGAGCTCTGTGGAGCAGTTGGGGCTATCGGTGGCCAATGGTTGACCCCATGGTTGACCAATAGCCAGCAGCGTGCCCTGGTGGCCAAGGGGGACGATGGCTGACCAACATCTAACCCATGGTCCATCAGTGGTTGACCAACGGTTGACCATGAGCCATCAATGTGCCCTGGTGAACAACAGCTGACCAATGGTTGACCATGAGCCAGCAATGTGCCCTGGTGAGCAACAGCTGACCAATGGTTGACCATGAGCCACCAATGTGCCCTGGTGAGCAACAGCCGACCAATGGTTGACCACGAGCCAGCAGTCCACTCTGGTGGACAAGAGGGACAATAGTTGACCAGCAATTGACCAATGGTTGACTAACGGTTGATCGTGTGCCCTCGTGGTCAAGAAGGCCAACGGTTGATTGGTGACTGACCAATAGTAGACTGCGAGACAGCAGCAAGTCCTCATGGCCAAGAGAGCCAATGGTTGACCAACAACTAACTAGTGGTTTGACCAATGGTTGACCAAGAGCTAGTGATATGTCCTGGTGGCCAATGGTGACTCAAGGGTTGACTACGAGCCAGCAGAGTGCCCTTGTAGCCAAGAAGGTCAATGGCTGACCAACTGCCCATCAGTAATTGACCAACGATTGACCCAATGGTTGATCAACGATTGACCAACAGTTGACCAATGGTTGACCACGAGCCAGCAGTGAGCCCTGGTGCCAGGAGGGCCAACAGGACCCCGGGGTGCACTGCCCAGAGCACGGCCAGCAGGGCAGGGAGGTGCTCCTCCCCTCTGCTCTGCCCTGGGGGGCACTGCTGGAGCACTGCGCCCGCTGCTGGGCTCCCAGCTCAGGGCAGACTGGGAACTGGTGGAGAGAGCCCAGCAGAGGATGGTGGGGGCCTGGAGCCCCTCCTGGTGGGCACAGGGTGGGAGCCCTGGAGCTGTGCAGCTGGAGGAGAGGGGTCCAAGCAGTGCTGACCCATATCTGGAGGATGGAGGAAGGAGGGGGCCGTGTGGGGCTGGGGAAGCTCCAGATGTCCCTTCCAGCCTGTACGGATCTTGGTTTTGGGGATTCTGCACAGTTCTGCCCCACTCACCTCAGCCAGGAAGGCGGTGGCCGTGACTCGTTGGCTGTCAAAGGCGCTGCTCAGTGTGGGGATGAGGCTCTTGACAATGAGGGGCAGGCGGGGGCCAGCATGTCGTGCCATGGAGCTGCAGGGAGAAGGGACCGTCAGCCACACAACCCCCGGTTCCCAATGCCTCCTGTCCCACAATGCCTCCAGTCCCCAGTGCTCCCATTTCTAATGACCCCAATTCCCAATGCCTCCAAGACCTCGATGTCCCCCCTCCCTGATGCCCGCAGTTCCCCAGTGCCCCCAGTCCCCCATGCCCCCATCCCCAATGGCCCATTCCCCATCCTCAATGCCCCCATCCCCAATACCCTAGTCCCCAATGACCCCATCCCCCAGTGCCTCCAGTTCCCAATACCTCAGTCTCCAATGTCCTCGTTCCCCAAAGCTTCCAGTCCCCAATGTCTTTGTCCCCCAATGCCTCCAGTCTCCAATGTCCCCATCCCCCAGTGCCTCCAGTTCCCAATACCCCAGTCCCCAATGTCCCTGTCGCCCAATGCCACCAGTCCCCAATGTCCCAATCCCCCAATGCTTCCAGTCCCCAATGTCTCTGTCCCCCAATGCCTCCAGTCCCCAATGTCTCCATCTCCCAACACCTTCAGACCCTAATACCCCCATCTCCCAATGCCTTCAGTCCCCAATACCCAGTCCCCAATGCCCCCATCCCCAAATGCCTTCAGTTCCCAATGTCCCTGTCACCCAATACCCCAGTCCCCAATGTCCCCATTCCCAAATGCCTCCAGTCCCCAATGTCCCCATCCCCAAATGCCTCCAGTCCCCAATATCCCAATTCCCCAGTGCTTCCAGTCCCCAATGTCTCTGTCCCCCAGTGCCTCCAGTCCCCAATACCCCAGTCCCCAACACCTCCATCCCCCAATACCTCAGTCCCCAATGTCCCTGTCCCTCAGTACCCCAGTCCCCAAAGTCCCCATCCCCCAATGCCTCCAGCCCCCAATGTCCCCATCTCCCAACACCTTCAGTCCCCAATACCAATCCCCAATGCCCCCATCCCCCAATGCCTTCAGTCCCCAATGTCCCCATCCCCAATGTCCCTGTCCCCCAATGTCCCAATCCCCCAATGCCTCCAGTCCCTGTCATCTCTAACCCCAACACCCCAATGTCCCCAGTGCCCCCACCCAGCAGTACCCAATGTCCTCGTGCCCCCCACGCTCACCCAGCCAGCACAGCGACGCCCTCGTGGTGCCGCTCGGGGTTCTCCATCAGTTCCCATCCCCCGGCACTGCCCACGGCCACGGCCACCACCTCAGTGCCACCCTGCACCAGCACGGCCCGCAGCGTCTGCACTGCACAGCTGGGGAGAAGCAGCGTCACCTCGTGCTGTCACTGCTGCACCAGCACACAACGTCATCACGCTGTACGTGTGCTCACATGGTACCGCCAGACCGTGCTGTCACACCGTAACAGCACACCACATGATCACACCGTACCACCAGACCACGTCGCACTGTACCGTCTCAATGCTCTGTCACGTTGTGCTACCACACACCGCTGTCACATTGTGCTGACACATGGTATCATCACACTGTACCACTATAGCACATCATCACATTGTACTGTCACATTGTACTGTCACATGGTATTATCACACTGTAGCACATCATCACATCGTACTGTCACACTGTACCATCACACTGCACTGTCACATTGCACTGTCACACTGTGCCATCACATCGTACCTTCACACTGTACTGTCACACTGTCATGACATTGTACCATCACACCCCTCTGTCACATCGTACTGTCACACAGTGTCATCACATTGTACCATCACACCCCTCTGTCACATCGTACTGTCACACAGTGTCATCACATTGTACCATCACACCCCACTGTCACATCGTACTGTCACACAGTGTCATCACATTGTACCATCACACCCCTCTGTCACATTGTACTGTCACACTGTGTCATCACATTGTACCATCACACGCCTCTGTCACATTGTACTGTCACACTGTGTCATCACACTGTACCTTCACACCCCACTGTCACACTGTGTCATCACATTGTACCATCACACCCCACTGTCACATCGTACTGTCACACAGTGTCATCACATTGTACCATCACACCCCTCTGTCACATCATACTGTCACACTGTGTCATCACATTGTGCCTTCACACACCACTGTCACACTGTACTGTCACACTGTGTCATCACACTGTACCTTCACACCCCACTGTCACACTGTGTCATCACACTGTACCTTTACACCCCACTGTCACACTGTACTGTCACACTGTGTCATCACACTGTACCTTCACACCCCACTGTCACACTGTACTGTCACACTGTGTCATCATATTGTACCTTTATACCCCACTGTCACACAGCACTGTCCACATCGTCACACCGCATCACCACCGCACGTCATCCCGCTGAACCACCGCACTGTGCCCTCACACTGTACCATCACATTACACCGTCACACCCCACGTCCTAGCCCCGTGCCTAAGAGCACAGCCCCACACTGGGGCCGCCCGCTGCCCCCAGCGCTGCCCCACATCGCTGCTGCCACTGCTGTGGGGCTGCATTGGGAGCGGTTCCATGCACTGTGACACAACCCAGGCTAAAAACGAAAGCGGTCCTGAGCTGCTGGAAGGTGGGCTGGGTGTTTTTTTTTGCATCAGTATTTTATAGGTGGGGATTATTTCGCTGCGAGCGTGGAGCAACATATGGGAACCATACGTTATCCTGTCGTAGCAAAACAAATGCTGGTGATGGAGCAATAACGGCTGTCACTGCGAACACAGATGGAGGAAACGCGGTTCAGGACGGTGTTCCAACACAGCCAATGCCAGAGCACCACTGCCAAACATGGCTGTGTCAAGGACCACCTCCAACCATCGACCACCAACAACAACCACCACCAACCAACAACCACCTCCAACCATGGACAACCACCTACCAACAACCAACAACCTCCAACCATGGACAACCAACAACCAACAACCACCTCCAACCAAAAACCAACAACCATGGACCACCGCCAACCAACAACCAACAACAACCAACAACCACCTCCAACCATGGACAACTGCCAACCACCAACCACCACCAACCATCGACCACCACCAACCATCGTCCACCACCAACCATCATCCACCACCAACCATGGACCACCACCAACCAACAACCACCACCAACCAACAACCACCTCCAACCATGGACCACCACCGCCATCAGCCATGGATGGTTGAAAAGGATGGCAACAACTTTGATTACTACAATCACAGCCGAGCTGAGGACAACTGGCAGCCATGGTCCACCACTGCCAACCATGGACTACCACCATGAGCCACAGACCTCCACCCACAACCACAGACCACCACTATCAACTACAGCTGCTGCCAAGGACCAGCACTACCAACCACGGGCTGCCACCACCACCACCAGACAGCCGGTGCCAAGGACTGCCAGCACCAAGCACAGACCATCACCACCAGCCATGGAACCTCCACTACCAACCACCAACCATCACCATCAGCCACAGACCACCAGCTCCAGCCAGGACTGGTGCCATGGACCACCACTACCAACCACCAACCATCACCATCAGCCACAGACCACCAGCTCCAGCCAGGACTGGTGCCATGGACCATCACTACCAACCACCAACCATCACCATCAGCCACAGACCACCAGCTCCAGCCAGGACTGGTGCCATGGACCACCACTACCAACCACCAACCATCACCATCAGCCACAGACCACCAGCTCCAGCCAGGTCTGGTGCCATGGACCACTGCCACCAACCACAGCTGATACTGAACCACGGATCACCATCACCAACCATGGCTGGTACCAAGCACCATCCACCCACCATCATCACCAACCACAGCCTGTACCGAGGACCTTCATAAGTCACGGACCACCACAACCGGCCACACGTGGTGCCATGGGCCATCACTGTGCACAGACCACCACCATCAGTCAGAGACCACCACCGACCACATCCAGAGCTGACAACCACCACCAACCACCTCCACGAACCACCGAGAATGGCAGCGGCCCCTGGATCCATCCTCCATCCACTCCTCTGCTGTCATGCCCCACTACGGGGTTGCCACATCCCCCATCCCCAAGCCCGGATCCCACTCCATCTGTGGGATGGGGGAAGAGCTGCAGCAGCAGCAGCATGGCATGGAGAGCACTCCCGGTTCCGCACAGCAGGAACCCTGCGTGAGCCCCAGAGCCCTGCATGCTACAGGTGGAGCCGCAGCTCGGCCCAGGAAAGCTGCAGCAGGATCGATTTCCTTGCAGCACACGAAAACAGCAGCACAAAAACCTCTGGCAGACGCTCGCAGAGACACGATCCTCCCCGCGCTCCGGGCTCGGCCTCGCGGCAGACGCAGCACGAGGCCGCTCCTGCGGGACGGACGCTTCACGGGGTTTGCTTTTCCTACAGACGCTTCCTTCCTCTCCGACAAAGGCTGTGTCTTCCAACCTCCCCTTCCTGCCAAGCTATCGTGTTCACCTTTACCGGCGCTCTTTGGCATTTAAGGATCGGGGAGATTCAGCGTTCAGAACGCGGCCAGGAAGCGGCTTTGATATTGTAACCAGCTCCTGGGACCGGGATGGAATTTCACATCTCGGCGCGTCAGACGGAGCCTCTTCCCCTCCATCCATCAGTGGTGACTTCATGGCCACGCGGCCCCGGCCACCAGCCCACACCCCATGCGGCCACGCACCCTCCAGCCATCCAGCCCCGGTCCTTTCTGGAAGGATCTCACGCAATGTCAATGCCTTGATGCTCTACAAGCACGGGTAATGCCAAAGACCACCACCAATCATGGATCACCACCAACAGCTATGGATCACCACTATCAGCCATGGACCACCAGAATCAGACATAGACCACCACTATCAGCCACAGACGACCAAAAACCATGGACCACCACCATCAGCCACCACCACCAACATCAGACACAGACCACCACTATCAACCACAGACCACCAAAAACCATGGACCACCACAAACTGCCACTGACCATCACACCAGCAACAGGTGACCATCATCAGTCATGAACTATCACCACCAATCATGGACCACCACCATCAGTCAAGAGCCACCACCATCAACCAAGAACCACCAACAACAACCATGGACCACCACCACCAACCATGGACTGCCACCACCAACATCCAATAACCACCACCACCAACCTTGGACTGCCATCATCAGCTACAGACCACCACCATCAGCCATGGACCACCACCAACAACCAAGAACAACCACCACCAACCATGGACTACCATCATCAGCCATGGAACACCACCATCAACCACAGACCACCAACAACAGCCATGGACCACCACCACCAACATCCAATCACCACCACCACCAACCACGGACCACCACCATCAGCCACGGACCACCACCATCAGCCACAGGGTGTCCCTTGAGCTGCTGCGGGATCCCAACGTGCCGCAAGGATTGCTCTGAGGTGGGAGAGCAGGAGGAGTTGAGCTGTGCTCCTGGGATCACACCACTGTGGGGTTGGAGCAGACCTCCAAGATCCCCAACCTGACCCCAACCAACCGTGTCCCCCAGTGCCACATCTCCCGGTCCCTGAGGACCCCTGTGATGGTGACCCCACCACCCCCATGCCAATGTCAGACCGCTCTCTGGCTACAGAAACATTTCCTAACACCCAACCAGAACTCAACCCGTATCTTTCCAACTTAAGAGGTGGGACCTTCCGCACCCCAGTGTACAGAAGTGGGACAAAAAAAAACAACCAAAACCACACACGTGAAAAAAAAACACCGACCCAGCAGAGCCCAGCAGGCAGCGGGAGGACAGGTGTACCCAACACCACCGCGCGGCAACACGGAGCTGCCCCGCTGTACCTGCAGGGCTGGAGGCTCCGGGCCGAGCTGCTCCTCCTCTCCCTGCCCTGCAGGCTCTTCGGTAGCTGGACACCCACGGTGCAGCTGACGCGCAGCAGGAGGGTCACGAAGAGCGGCGCGTACAGCCCCAGCACCGCCGGCCCAGACTCCGGCGCAGACATGATCTCATGCAGAGCACATGTGGCCTGGGGTGGGGGGGGGGAGAGAGGGAGAGAGAGAGCGGGGGAAGGAGGATTAGGAGGGATCCCCCCACCCCCAGCCCCGCATCACGCCGCTGTCTGTTGGTAAATAGTGGAGGTTGTGGCTCTGCGCTCGCAGATCGTATCCCATACGTGGACCCAGTGTGGGGCGAGCTCTGCAGACCCACGGTGGGGGGAGGGAGGGGGGGGAAATGAAGTGGGGCTCCGGGGATGCGGAGCAGAACCCGCAGCTCGGGTTTGAGGGCAGCACCCAGCTCCACTCGGGCCGCGTTACACCGCACCCCGGGGCTGGGGGGGCTGAGAGCAGAGCGGGGCGGCACCACCTGCGTCGGGTCCTTCGCAGGAGGAAATTTTCACAGCTGTTTTCCTGCTCAGAGAGCGCTGCCAAGCGGGGTTTGTTTTGTTTTTTTTTTTTCAGAGGGGATATAAACGCAAAGCGCTCTCTTCCCCCGCCGAGGACGGACACCTGAGAGGTTTTTACGAGCAGAGGATTAGCGGCGGAACGGCAGCGAGGGACACTCACGGCCATGGGCAGCGGCGTGGCCACGCGCTCCGAGCTGCCGCCCAGCAGGAACGCTCTGCTCTCCTTGTAGGGCACGTCCCGCGTCACCTTCTCCAGCAGCTGCTCCAGGATCTGCGCGGTGAGGCCGGGCTCTGCGGCCAGGGCCCTCCACATGGCACACGTGTGGCTGCGGGGAGTGAAGGGGAGATGGGTGCTGGGTGAGGATTCTTCCCACCCAACCATCCCATGGCTCTGTGATCTTTAAGGACCCTTCCAACTCAACCATCCCATGGCTCTTTGGTCTTTCAAAACCCAACCCAACCATCCCATGGCTCTGTGATCTTTAAGGACCCTTCCAACCCAACCATCCCACGGCTCTGTTACCTTTAAAGACCCTTCCAACCCATTCTAGGTTCATATGACCTTTAAGGACCCTTCCAACTCAACCCAACCATCCCACGGCTCTCTGATCGTTAAGGACCCAACCCAACCATCCCATGGGTCTGCAATCTTTCAGGACCCAACCCAACCATCCCATGGGTCTGTGATCTCTCAGGACCCAACCCAATCATCCCATGGCTCTGTGATCTTTCAGGACCCTTCCAACCCAACCATCCCAGGGCTCTGTGATGTTTCAGGACCCAACCCAACATCCCATGGCTCTGTAATCTTTAAAGACCCTTCCAACCTATTCTAGGCTTATATGACCTTTAAGGACCCTTCCAACTCAACCCAACCATTCCATGGGTCTGTGATCTCTCAGGACCCAACCCATGGCTCTCTGACCATTAAGGACCCAACCCAACCATCCCGTGGGTCTGCAATCTTTAAGGATCCTTCCAACCCAAGCATCCCACGGCTCTGTGATGTTTCAGGACCCAACTCAACCATCCCATGGCTCTGTGATCTTTAAAGACCCTTCCAACCCATTCTAGGTTTATATGAACTTTAAGGACCCTTCCAACTCAACCCAACCATCCCATGGCTATCATACCTTTAAGGACCCTTCCCACCCAAGCATCCCATGGCTCTATGATCTTTAAGGACCATTCTGACCCAACCACCCCCTGGTTCTACGATCTTTAAGGACCCTTCCAACCCAACCCATTCCATGGTTTTAAGCTCAGGTCTCAGCCCAGGTCCAGCTTTGACATCCCAGAGCTCTGCCTTTGCTGAGCTACCCCACATCACAGCCACAACCACCCCAACCAAACTCATCGCTGCTTATAGCCCTACAACCCCAAACCTTCGGCAGCGAGCAGACACGCCGATCCCTGAGCTCCCAACGGAAATTCCAGCAGGGGGAAGGAGCCAAAAAGCTTCCAGCTGAAGCAAAAGCAGCCCCAGAGCTGGGTACCTGTCGAAGGGCAGAGTGCTGCCCAGCAGGCTGGAGACCACCACGGCTCCGTGCTGGGCTGCCAGGATGTACACTGTCTGCTGGGCCGCCTTGCGCACGTGCTCCTCGTCCACCTCCTGCAGCTTGCTGTGGATGATGCTCATGATGTCAGGCACCTGTGGGGCACCGTGGTGGCACTGAGATGGGGATGGGACTTGGAGAGAGCTTGGGGGGACCGTGTCGTGGTGTCCCCCCATCCTGGTGATGTTGTGGTGTCTCAGGGTGTGGAGCTGCCGGTGCTCTGCCAGCATCGCTGTGTATGGGGCTCAACAGCACCATGGGGTCAGAACTGGAGGACTGTTGAGGAACTCAACCCATGGCTCTATGACCTTCAAAGACCCTTCCAACTCAACTATCCTGTGGCTCTGTGATCTTTAAGGACCCTTCCAACTCAACCCAACCCAACCAACCCATGGCTCTATGATCTGCAAAGACCCTTTCAATTCAGCCATCCCATGGCTCTAAGATCTTTAAGGACCCTTCCAACTCAACGCAACCATTCCTCGGTTCTGTGATCTTTAAGGACCCTTTCAACCTGATCCAACAATCCATGGCTCTATGACCTTCAAAGACCTTTCCAACCCAACCATCCCATGGCTCTATGACCTTTAAGGGCCTTTCCAACCCAACCAACCCATGGCTCTATGACCTGCAAAGACCCTTCCAACTCAACCATCCCGTGGCTCTATGATCCTCAAAGACCCTTCCACCCCAACCACCCCATGGCTCTAAGATCTTCAAGGACCCTTCCACCCCAATCCAACCATCCCATGGCTCTGTGATCCTTAAAGACCCTTCCAATCCAACCACCTCATGGCACTATGATGGGGTTGGACACAATAATCTCTAGAGGTCCCTTCCAACCCCTACGATTCTGTGATTCTACAATCTTTTAGGACCTCTCAAATCCAATCATTCTACAGTCCTACGATCTTCAAGGACCCTTCCAACCCACCCCATGGCTCTACAACCTTTTAGCACCTCTCCAACCCAATCATTCTACAGTCCTATGATCTTCAAGGCCCCTCCCAACCCACCCCACGGCTCTACAACCTTTTAAGATCCTTCCAATCCTATCATTTTTCAGTTCTGTGACCCCAGGAACCAGAGCAGCCCAGGAGATGACCCCCTCCGGCCCCATCAGCTGCACAACGAGGTGCAGAGGAAGCTCATGCACAGCCCAGACCTGGCGGCAAATCCCCGAGCTTAGCACGGAGCTGCTGGGATTTAGCGTCAGGTCGGGTTTCAGGATCTGGGCCGGACGGGGTCCGGACAAATAGGGAGCGATGGGGAGGGGTCGAGGGGGGGAGTGGGACGTTAGGGGAGCTGCCATGCTAAGTCTGAGCGGTGCAGGGAGAGCCGGTGTTTCCAATTAGCGCAGGGGAAAAGGGGGAGCTCAGTCCTAAGGAGGAGGATTAGAGCTAAAAAAGTCCTCTGTGCGGGAGAGGGGCGCGGAACGGGACGGGGATGGGTATAAGATAGGGGTGGGGGAGGGGGATAGGGATGGGATAAGGAACAGGGAGGGGGATTGGGATGGGCATTGGATAGGGGTAGGAGAGGTGGATGAGAAGGGGACAGGGATGGGATAGGAATGGGGAGGGGATTGGGATGGGCACAGGTTAGGGGTAGGGGAGGGGGATGGGAAGGGATGGGATAGGAATGGGAAGGGGATTGGGATGGGCATAGGATAGGGGTGTGGGAGGGGGATGGGATGGGGATGGGATGGCAATTGGATAGGAGAGGGATGGGAATGGGGATGGGGTGGAGGTGGGATGGGGTTGGGGACTGGATAGCAATTGGATAGGAGTGGGATGAGATGGGATGAAGATGGGGATGGGATGAGATGAGATGGATGGGGATGGGGAGAGGACTGGGATGGGGATGGGATGGTGATTGGATAGGAGTGGGATAAGGATGGGATGGGGATGGGATGGGAATGAGGGTGGAGATGGGATGACAACTGGATAGGAGTGGGATGGGAATAGGGATGGGATGGGATGGGGACTGGATAGCAATTAAACAGGAGTGGGATGAGGATGGGGATGGGATGGGGGTGGGATAACAATTGGATAGGAGTGGGATGGGAATGGGGATGGGATGGTGGTGGGATGGCAATGGGATGGTGGTGGGATGAGATGGGATTGGATGGGGATGGGATGGCAATGGGATGAGATGAGGGGATGAGGGTGTGGGTGAGATGGGATGTGGGTAGGAGAGGGATGGGATAGGATGGGGATGGGGACAAAAACAAGGATGGTGATGGGAGAAGTGACAGCTCTGACCATACAGCCAGAGGTGCAATGGAAATGGCCGCATCCTTCCAGTGCCCAAACTGGAAAGTGACTGCACAAGGGCAGAGAGCGATGGGACCAAGGGGGAACAGATTAAATCCAAGAGAAGGGAGATCGGGGTCAGATGTGGGGGGAATCCTTCACCCGGAGGCAGTGCGGCCCTGGCACTGCTGCCCAGAGCTGTGGGTGCCCCATCCCTGGAGGTGTTTGAGACCATGGGTGAGGACCTGGGCAGCCTGAGCTGGGGGGCAGCCAGCACATGGCGGGGGTGGGGCTGGGGGGTGGAGGGATCCTTTTCAACCCATCTATGACCTTCCAGGACCCTTCCAACCCAACCATCGCACGGCTCTGACCTTCCAGGACCCTTCCAACCCAACCCATCCTCCATCTCCATAATCTTTCAGGTCCTTTCCAACCAAACCATGTGACAAATGCTAACCGTACTGCCACAGCCCGTCACCCCAGAGCCCATCTGCCAGGACCTGGCGCTCGCTGGGCGATGTGCACAGCTCGAGGGAGGCAGTGGGGTCGGGGCAGCTCACCTTGTCCTGCAGGACCGCTCCCCGCTCCTTGAGCAGCGCGTTGATCATGACGGTGGCCGCGCGTGAGCAGTTCTTGTCGGGGTCTGCCAGCCCCTCGAACATGGCAAGCAGGAGGTTCATCAGCTGGTCCGGGGGGACACGCTTCCCAATCACCTGCGAGGAGAGCGAGCCCAGCCATCCTACGGCTCGAACGATCTTCCAGGACCTTAACAAGCCGACTCAACCCGTTCCACAGCTCTGTGATCTTTAAGGACCCTTCCAAGTCAACCCAACTCACCTCATGGCTCTGTGATTTCAAGGATCCATCAAACCCAACCATTCCACAGCTCTGTGGCCTTTAAGGACCTTTCCAACTCAACCCAACCCAGCCCATGGCTCTGCAATCTTTCAGGACCTTTTCAACCGAACCCAAACTATACCACGGCTCTATGACCTGTAAGGACCCTTCCAACTCAAACTATTCCGTGGCTCTATGATCTGTAAGGACCCTTCCAACCCAAACCATCCTATGGCTCCATGATCTGTAAGGACCCTTTCAACTCAACCATTCCATGGCTCTACGACCATAAAGGACCCTTCCTACCCACCCATTCTACCATTTCATGACCTCCAAGAACTCTCCCAACCCATCCTACGTTTGCATGACCTTTAAGGACCTTTCCAACCAAGTCTATTCTATGGCTCTATGACCTTTACGGATCCTTCCAGCTCAACCCCACCATCCCACAGCTCCATGACCTTTAAGGACCCTTCCAACTCAATCCAACCATCCCACGGCTCTGTGATCTTTCAGGACCCTTCCAACCCACTCTAGGCTCATATGATCCTTCTTTGTACGGACCTCTGGGGTCCAGCACGCCACTATGGGGCGGGATGCCCGGAGCAGCCCCGCTGTGCCCACCTTACCATGGCGATGTTGGTGCAGGTGCGGAAGAGGACGGTGAAGTCGGGCTCCTCCAGACCCCTCTTCAGCGCCTTCAGTCCCTCCACCATCTCATCGCGGTGGTCTGGAGCAAACCCTGCAGGCATAGCAGCACTCAGTTCAAATCAAACTCCAAAACACCACAGCGATGTGGGTCCAAACCCTGCAGTGATGTGGGTCGGAATGAGGCTGCCCCAAAGCACCACAACCACGCAGTGATGTGGGTCAGAATGGGGCTGCCCCAAAGGACCACAACCCCGCAGTGATGTGGGTCTGAACACCACAGCAATGTGGGTCAGAATGGGGCTGCCCCAAAGCATCATAACCCCACAATGATGTGGGTCTGAACTCCGCAGTGATGTGGGTCGGAATGGGGCTGCCCCAAAGAACCACAACCCCGCAGTGATGTGGGTCAGAATGGGGCTGCCCCAAAGGACCACAACCCCGCAGTGATGTGGGTCAGAATAGGGCTGCCCCAAAGCATCACAACCCCACAGTGATGTCGGTCTGAACACCACAGTGATATGGGTCGGAATGGGGCTGCCCCAAAGGACCACAACACAGAGATGTGGGTCAGAATGGGGCTGCCCCAAAGGACCACAACCCCACAGTGATGCGGGGCTGAACCCTGCAGCGATGTGGGTCAGAATGGGGCTGCCCCAAAGCACCACAACCCCGCAGTGATGTGGGTCAGAATAGGGCTGCCCCAAAGCATCATAACCCCACAATGATGTGGGTCTGAACTCCGCAGTGATGTGGGTCGGAATGGGGCTGCCCCAAAGAACCACAACCCCGCAGTGATGTAGGTCAGAATGGGGCTGCCCCAAAGAACCACAACCCCGCAGTGATGTGGGTCAGAATGGGGCTGCCCCAAAGAACCACAACCCCACAGTGATGTGGGGCTGAGCCCTGCAGCAATGTGGGTCAGACCTGCAGCGCTGCTCCCAGGAACAGCGGCCGCGCTCCGATCGCTCATCCCAAGTGCTGGCCTGACCTCTCGTGGTGACACGGGGAAGCTCCGATCAAGGGAGCCCTGAACCTGCCCCACAATGCGCTCCTCTGCATCCCAACCCCGGGATGGGGGGGTCTAATTAGGGTCGTGATGGGGACAGACTGGACGACCTTGGAAGACTCTTCCAAACTTAATGAGTCAGTGGGTCGAAATAGGGTCGTGGTGGGGATGGGTTGGGGATGGCCTGGAGGAATCTGAAGGTGTCTTCTGACCCTAATGATTCAATGGGTCTATTTAGGGTCATGGTTGGAGTGGGTCAATGTTGGGCTGGGTGACCTTGGAGGTCTTCTTTAACCCCAATGACTCTGTGGGTCTATTTAGGGTCATGGTGGGGATGGGATGGGTTGGACCTGGGGACCTCGGAGCTCTCTTCCAACCCTAATGACCCTATGGGTCTGTTTAGGGTCATGGTGGGGGTATACCGGGGTCAGGCTGGGGGATCTTGGAGTGAATAACTCCACAGTTCTAATTAGGGTCGTGCCAGATGCATTGGGGTCAGACTACAGCATCCCAGATGCCAAAACGATCCCAAGACGCAACCATTTGTGGGTTCCTCCTCCGCAGCCCCATAACCAAAGGAAGGGGTCCGGCCCCTACCCCGAGCCCCCCCATCCCCCAGCGCCCACCTTCGTAGCACAGCTGGATGTAGAGCAGGCAGTAGACGCAGTCAATGGCGCGCTGCCGGACGACGGCCACCGCATCGGAGCAGCGCGGGGAGAAGAGCGCGATCAGCACGCCCAGGTTGTAGAACGGGACGATGCTCTGCGGGGACAGCGCGGGGCCGATGGGACGGCAGCGGGAGGGCACCAGGAGGGCACAGGGATGGTACCAGTATGGTACTGGGAGAGCACTGGGACGGCAGTGGGAGGGCACCAGGAGGGCACAGGGATGACACCAGTATGGCACTGGGATGGCACTGGGAGGGCACCAGGAGGGCACTGGGATGGCAGCGGGAGGGCACCAGGAGGGCACGGGGATGGCACCGGTATGGTACTGGGATGGCACTGGGACAGCAGCGGGGATGGCACCAGTTTGGTACTGGGATGGCACTGGGATGGCATCAGGATGGCACTGGGATGGCACCAGGACAGCACTGGGATGGCACCAGTATGGCACTGGGACAGCACTGGGACGGCAGCGGGAGGGCACTAGGAGGGCACAGGGATGGCACCAGTATGGCACTGGGATGGCACTAGGACGGCAGTGGGATGGCACTGGGATAGCACCAGGACAGCACTATCAGTATGGCACCAAGATGGCACCAGTATGGCACTGGGAGGCACTGGGATGGCATTGGGATGGCACCAGGAGGGCACAGGGATGGCACCAGTATGGTATTGGGATGGCACCAGTATGGCACTAGGATGGCACCAGGACAGCACTATCAGTATGGCACCAAGATGGCACCAGTATGGCACTGGGAGGGCACTGGGACGGCACTGGGATGGCACCAGGAAGGCACAGGGATGGTACCAGTATGGTACTGGGATGGCACCAGGACAGCACTGGGATGGTAACAGTATGGCACTGGGACGGCAGCGGGATGGCACCAGTATGGCACTGGGATGGTACCAGTATGGCAGTGGGATGGCACTGGGACGACATCGGGATGGCACCAGGACAGCACTGGGAGGGCACTGGGATGGCATTGGGATGGCACTGGGACAGCACCGGGGTGGCATCATGATGGCACTGGGGCAGCAGCAGGGTAGCACCGGGACTGTATCAGGATGGCACTGGGACGGCACCAAGACAGTACTGGGATGGCACCGAGACAGTACTGGGATGGCACTGGGACAGTACTGGGACAGTACTGGGATGGCACTGGGACGGCACTGGGACAGTACTGGGACGGCACTGGGATGGCACTGGGACAGTACTGGGACGGCACTGGGATGGCACCGGGACAGTACTGGGATGGCATTGGGACGGCGCTGGGACAGTACTGGGACGGCACTGGGATGGCATTGGGACGACACTGGGATGGCACTGGGACGGCACTGGGACGGCACTGGGATGGCACTGGGACGGCACTGGGACAGTACTGGGATGGCACTCAGACAGCACTGGGATGGCACTGGGACAGTACTGGGACAGTACTGGGGTGGCACTGGGACGGCACTGGGACACGCAGGCGGTCCTGCGGGCACGCACTTACGCTGACGTTGAGGCAGCCCAGGTAGAAGCGCAGCAGCGCGGCGCTGAGCTCCACGGCACGCTGCCGCTCCTGCTGCTTGCCGGATTTGATCCACGGGCCCAAGTGCTGCGATGTGGGGGGGGAAGACGTGATCAGAGGGCGGCGTGGGGTCCTGGGGTGACACGGGAAGGGGGCAGGGGGGGGGACGCGGGGCCGGTACGCACCGCGAACATGTCCTGCAGGCCGTGCGGGGTCAGGCTGCGCTGCAGGAGCGTCTTCAGCAGCTCCTGGAGGGCACTGAAGGTGTCCGCAAACAGCTCCTGTGGGGCAGGTACGGGGTGGGAGATGCACCCCAGAAATGGGGGGTGAGGGGGGACGGAGGGGTCCCACCCAGGAGTGGGGGATGGAGAGAGGACCCTCAGAAGTGGGAGATGGAGGGGACATCCCCAGGAGTGGGGGGTAGAGGGGACACCCCCAGGAGTGGGGGGTGGAGGGGGACACTCCCAGGAGTCAGGGGTGGAGGGGGGACACCCAAGAGAAGAGGATGAAGGGGGCACACCCAGGAGTGTGGTGTGGAGGGGGAACTCCCAAGAGTGGGAGATGAAGAGAGGATCCCCAGGAGAAGGGGATGGAGGGGGCACACCCAGGATTAAGGGGTGGAGGAGACACCCTCAGGAGTTGGGGGTGGAGAGGGCACAGCCAGGAGTGGGAGATGGAGAGAGGACCCCCAGGATTGGGGGATGGAGGGGGCACACCCAGGAGTCAGGGGTGCAAGGAGCACACCCAGGAGTGGGGGTCAGAGGAGGTACCCCCAGGAATAGGGGGGATGGGGGGGACACCCTCAGGAGTGGGGGGTTGGAGGGGGCACCTCCTTGAGTGAGGGGTGGTGGGAGCACACGCAGGAGAAGGGGATGGAGGGGATACCCCCAGGACTGGAGGATACAGGGGGTACCACCAGGAATGGGGGACAGAGGGGGCACACCCAGGAGTGCGGGATAGAGGGGTTACCACCAGGAGCAGATGGACAGGGGACCCCCAGGAGTAGGGATGAAGGGGTCACCCCCAAGAGTGGGAGACGGACAGGGGACCCCCAGGAGTAGGAGATGGAGGGGGCACTGCCGGGATTAGGAAGTGGAGAGGACACCCCAAGGAGCAGGAGTGGGGGACAGAGGGGACACCCCCAGGAGTAGGGATGAAGGGGTCACCCCCAAGAGTGGGAGACGGACAGGGGACCCCCAGGAGTAGGAGATGGAGGGGGCACTGCTGGGATTAGGAAGTGGAGAGGACACCCCAAGGAGCAGGAGTGGGGGACAGAGGGGACACCCCCTGGAGTGATGGATGGAGGGGGAACCCTTCCCTCAGGACTGGGAGATGGAAGGGGTACCCCCAAGATTAGGGGTCGGAGAGCCCCCCCACCTCACTGTAGGGCGCATCGGTGCCGTCCCCGTCGCAGTCCGGCAGTGGGTCCATGGGGGGCAGCCCCAGGACGCCGGCCAGGCACGCGTCTATCAGCTCCGTGCGGTCGGGGTCACTGAGCTGGGGCTCCAGGAAACTGAGTTTGGGGTTCAGGAGCACGGTACGAGGGATGGAACAAAACTCTCACTCATGGGGTCGTTGGGGTTGGAAGAGATCCCTGGGACCCTCCAGTCCAACCCCACCATGACCACTTTTAAGGGATCTTTAAGGACCCTTCAAACCCAACCCCTCCTATGATGGTCCTTCAGAACCCTTCCGATCCAACCATTTTCTGGTTCTATGATCTTCTAGGACCTTTCCAACCCAAACCCAACAATCCCAAGGCTCTGTGATCTTCAAGGACCCTTCGAACCCAACCCCTCCTATGATGGCCCTTCAGAACCCTTCTGATTCAACCATCCCAAGGCTCTGTGACCTTCAAGGACCCTTCCAACCCAACCCAGCCCCAACCCAACCATCCCAAGTCTCTGTGATCTTTCAGGACCCTTCCAATCCAACTCTACCCAACCATGCCAGGTGTCTGTGGTATTTAAGGACCCTTCCAACCCAACAATTCCTTGGCCCATCATTGTTCAGGACTCTCCCAAGTTCACCATTCCACGATCACCTTTCAGGACTCTTCCTACTGCTTTATGATCTTAAAGGACCTTTCCAACCCCACCACTTTGTGTTTCTATGATCTTCAAAGACCCTTCCAACCCAACCTAACTTACCCCATGTCTCTATGATCCTTGAGGACCCTTCCAATCAAACCCAACCCTACCCAACCATCCCAGGTGACTATGACCTTTAAGGGCCCTTCCAACCCAGCCATACCATGTATCTGTGATCCTTAAGGACCCTTCCAATCAAACCCAACCCTATCCAACCACTGCAGGTGTCTGTGATCTTTAAGGTCCCTTACAACCCAATTCAACCCAACCAGGTCATGGCTCTATGATCTTCCAGGACCCTCCCATCCCAGCCCCTTCTATGATGACCTTTTGGGACTCTTCCAACCCAACCATCCCATGTATCTGTGATCTTTAAGGACCCTTCCAATCAAACCCAACTCTACCCAACCACTGCAGGTGTCTGTGATCTTTAAGGACCCTTCCAACCCAATCCAACCCAACCATCCCATGGCTCTATGATCTTCCAGGACTCTCCCAACCCAACCATTCCATAACGACCTTTCAGGACCCTCCCTACCCCACCATCCCATGCCTCAATGACCAAGAAGGATACACCAGGTGGGTGCAGGTGACCATCGCCCACTGCCGCACCGGCGTCCGCATCGAGTCCAGCGGTTCTGCTTTGATGAACTCCTGGAACGCAGACCGATGAGATGGGGATGGGGACTGGGATGGTCACATCCACCCCACTCCCACCCTGTTTTCTCACCACCCCCCCAACCCAACCATCCCCGGTGCCCGTTCTCACCACCATCTGTGCCACGAGTTCGGCTTTGCGGCCCAGAACGAAGTCGCTGCCTTTGGTGCCGCCGCGGACGGCCCGGCTGATCATGGCGATGCTCCGGATGAGGCACAGCTTCAGGGTCAGGTCCTGAGCACAGAACCGCGGTGAGACCACCACAGACCGTCACCTCCCGGTGCTGGGGACACTCTGCCCCACTGTCCCTCCCTGCACCGGGCTCTGTGGTGCCACAGGGAGCAGCTGTGACTCCATCCTGACAGTCACCCCACAGCCATGGGGCAGAGGGACCCCCATAGACACAAAGAATTGGGAGCCCCACACCCACAAAAAATTAGGAACCTCACAGCCATGGGGCAGTGGGACCCCCACAGACACAAAGAATTGGGAGCCCCACAGCCATGGGGATCCAGGACCCCCATAGCCAGAAAGAATTGGGAACCCCACAGCCATGGGGCACCGGGACCCCCATAGCCACAAAGAATTGGGAACCCCACAGCCATGGGGCACCGAGACCCCCACAGCCACAAAGAATTGGGAACCCCACAGACACAAAGAAGTGGGAACCCAACAGTCATGGGGCACCAGGATCCCCACAGACACAGAGAATTGGGAACGCCATGGTAATGGGGCATTGGGACCCTTATAGCCACAAAGAATGGGGACCCCCATAGCCATTAGAATCAGAACCCCATAGCCGTGGGGCACCAGGAACCCCGTAGCCTTCAGAATTAGTATCCTACAGCCACAGAGAATCAGGAACCCCATCACCATAGGGGATCAGGAACCCCATAGCTATGGGGCACCAGGACCTCTTCAGCCATGGGACACTGCAATCTCCATAGACACAAGGCACCAGGACCCTTATATCCATGGGGAACCAGGATCTCTTAACCGTGGGGCACTGGGATCACCACAGCCACAGAGAACCCATATGGGGCACTACAAACCCATATAACCATGGGAACCCCATCACCATGGGGCACCAGGGCCCTCATATTACCACAGGGGCATTGGGGTCCTCATTCCCAATGGGGCACTGAGAGACCCCCTGCCCACATCCTGTGGTGGGGGACAGTGGTTTGGTGTCTCAGCTGCAGTACCAGAAGCCTCCAGACCACCTCACATCCCTAAAAAGTGACACCCATGCACAGGGGGGAACTCTCAGTCAGGGACGGCCACCATCCCATCACACCACCGTCCCCATAGGGACTGACGATGGTAAACCCAGAGAATGGGAACAATGTCCCCCCCCCGACCCCACTCCCAATTAGCAGTGCTCCCTCATCCCAGCTGAGCCCGGTGCTGGAGCTGTTAGTGCCGGAGGAGCCCAAAGGAAAACCCGTTAGTGCAGCTGGGGGACGGGGGCCCTGACAGCCTCCCCCCAACGTGACAAATGCCATTTGTCATCGGTCAGCCTTGAAAAGAAATGCAGAGACGTAGCCCCCAGCGGCCCCCCCAGGGCGGCAATCTGCGTTGTGCTATCTGGTCGCTGAGTGATGGCTCCCGGGGGAGGAGTGGGGAAATGAGCTCCATGAATTTTTGCAGCTGGGGCTCTGCAGTCCCCTGTGCCATGGGGGGAGAGGAAGGGAATGGGAGTGGGGGGGGGGGGGGGGGGGCTGGATGTGGGCACTACATTGAGCAGTGAGGGGTCAGGGGCAGCGCTGTGGGGTGGAAGGGTCCTGAAGAGCACAGGGGCATGGAATGGGGTGAGGTGGGTCGGAAAGGGCCTCACAGATGATAGAGATATAGGATGGGCCGTGATGGGTTGGAAGGGACACAATCAGAGCCATGGAATGGTTGGGATGGAAGGGAACTTATAGACCATAGCGCCATAGGATGGGTTCTGCTGGGTTGGAAGGGACCTGTAGATTACAGAGACGTGGAATGGGTTGGGTTGGAAGGGTCCTTACAGACCACAGAGCCATGGAATGGTTGTGTTGGGCTGCATGTGGTTGTTGGGTTGGGTTGGGTTGGAAGGGTCCTTACAGACCATAGAGCCATGGAATGGTTGTGTTGGGCTGCATGTGGTTGTTGGGTTGGGTTGGGTTGCGTTGGAAGGGCCCTTACAGACCACAGAGCCATGGAATGGTTGTGTTGGGCTGCATGTGGTTGTTGGGTTGGGTTGGGTTGGGTTGGGTTGGGTTGGAAGGGTCCTTACAGACCATAGAGCCATGGAATGGCTGTGCTGGGCTGTGTCTGGTTGTTGGGTTGGGTTGGGTTGCGTTGGAAGGGCCCTTACAGACCACAGAGCCATGGAATGGTTGTGTTGGGCTGCATGTGGTTGTTGGGTTGGGTTGGGTTGGGTTGGAAGGGTCCTTACAGACCATAGAGCCGTGGAATGGCTGTGCTGGGCTGTGTCTGGTTGTTGGGTTGGGTTGGAAAGGTCCTTACAGACCACAGCGCCATGGAATGGTTGTGCTGGGTTGTGTCTGGTTGTTGGGTTGGGTTGGGTTGGAAAGGTCCTTACAGACCAGAGAACCATGGAATGGTTGTACTTGGTTGGGTTGGAAGGGACCCTATAGATTACGACTATTGACCTTATAGATTACAGAGCCATGAATGAGCTGTGTTGGGTTGGGAGGGTCCTTACAAACAAGGGAGTCATGGAATGATCATGCTGGGTTGGGTTGGGTTGGATCTTACAGATCACATCTACCTATCTTATACGTTACAGACATAGGATGGATTGCATTGGGTTGGAAGGGATCTTATAGATTCAGAGCCATGGAATGGGTCGTGTTGGGTTATGCTGGGCTGAGTTGGGTTGGAAAGGACCTTACAGACCATAGAGCCATGGAATGGTTGTGCTGGGTTGTGTTGGAAGGAACCTTACAGATTACATCCATCTGCCTCATAGACCACAGAGACATGGAACACTTTGTGTTGTGTTGGATTGGGTTGTGTTGGAGCTTACAGACCACAAAGCCATGGAGCAGTTGGGTCGGGTTATGCTGGGTTGAGTTGGAAGGGACCTTACAGACCACAGAGCCATGGAACAGTTGGGTCAGGTTATGCTGGGTTGAGTTGGGTTGTGTTGGGCCTTACAGACCACAGAGCCATGGAGCGGTTGGGTTGGGTTATGCTGAGTTGAGTCGGGTTGTGTTGGACCTTACAGACCACAGAGCCATGGAACAGTTGGGTTATGCCGGGTTGAGTTCGGTTGTGTTGGACCTTACAGACCACAGAGCCATGGAACGGCTGCATTGCACTGTGCTGTTTTGTGCCATTATTTGGGGAAGGACTGACTCAGACGTGTGCAGGTGCTACTTTAACACAAATCCTGTTTGCTTTGGAAGCTGTTTTCTTCCCAGCAATCACCTTTACCCCTCTTTTTTTATACACTGTACCTCCTCTGGTTCTACACGTGGAGGGGTCGAGATGGTGCGAGCAGCACTCATCACCGCCTCCTGTCTACGCTCCTGTTGTTCAGGAGGAGATTCGTACAACGAAATAACAGTCCCTATGGCCGTAACTTGCTGACACTGCACTTTCTACCACATAGGGGGGGTCAGATTTCCATGTTATGTTCTAACAGAACGCATCCGTAGAACCACAGACCGCCCCCAGACAGAAAGGACCCACAAGGATCTCAGGATCCAGCTCCCAGCTTCACGCAGCACCGCCCAAAATTTAGACCCAAAGCAAAAAGACGCCAGGAAAGAATTCCACGGAGCGAGTTCTGCCTGCTGACGTGGGTTAGGATCAGGACAACTCCCAGCTCCCAGCCCCGAACCCCAAGCCCAGAGGTAGAGAGAGCAGGACAGAGCGGAGAGCAGAGCAGACTGAGCGCCCCACACTGTACCTTGGTCTCTACCTTTATCCCCAGAACCTGCAAAACAAGACATGGGCGTTGAGCAGCGCTGCCGTCTGTAGGAGCGGCGGTCCCTGCACGGCCCCCCTACCCACCCCTGGATGCTGCACCCTCAGCCCGGAGCACCCAGTGCCCCGAACCCAATGCCCACCTTGGTGCTGAAGTACTGGGAGATGTTCCTCAGGATGTCGGCCTCAACGCGGGACAGCAGCAGCTCCCTGGGAGCGCGCGTGGCCACGAAGCCATAGCACAGGATCAGGGCACTCTTGATCTTCTCCACTTCGTGGTCGCTGCGGTCCTGGGGGGGTGGGTGGGACGGTTCAGTGGGGGCTCGGGGGACCCCCACCCCTTTGTGGTTTGAGGTCTTCGCGCCCCATTCTGGTAACAGCAGTGGCTCCCAGAGCCCCATAGGAACACACGTGGCACTGTCCTCATCTGAAACACGGGTTCCTGTCTGCCACCCACAACTGTCACTGCAGCTCTGGCATAGGATGGCTGGGTTGGAAAGGTCCTTAAAGGTCGCAGTGCCATGGGATGGTTGGGTTGGAAGGGTCCTTAAAGCTCACAGAGCCATGGGATGGTTGGGTTGGAAGGGTCCTTAAAGCTCACAGAGCCATGGGATGGTTGGGTTGGAAGGGTCCTTAAAGCTCACAGAGCCATGGGATGGTTGGGTTGGAAGGGTCCTTACAGATCACAGAACCTCAGCACGGTTGGGTTGGAAAGGACCCCCCAGCCCCACTGCTGCCACGGGCTGGCTGTCCCCACAACTGCAGCTGCCCAGGGCTCCATGCACAGCCACGGGCACCTCTCACCTCTCCCTTTTGTCCTTAAGGGCTGCTCCAACCCCCGAGCATCCCTGTGCTCCCTCCTTTCCCCCCTCACTCCACAGCCCCACATCTCTCTGTGTCAAGATCCTCAGACAGGCACTGCCAATCCCCCTCTCTGAGGTTTGGGGTCCTCCAGCCCCACACCAAATGCAGCACAGCCAGAGCTGCTCCCCACAGCCCTCAGGGGGCACTGGGGCCCCGTACCTTGAAGATACTGAACAGCCCCATGGATTTCTTGAAGACATCGGACCGCACAAAATCCTCCAGCTTGGCCAGCGTTTCCTCCAGGTGATTTATTGCACATATCCCGAAGCAGGACGCGAGTCCCTGGAGGGAGCGGAGAAAACACATTAGCGGAAAGCAATTAATTCCCAACCCCGGTGACACATGAATAGAGTCCCTTGATTGGTTTAATTCCCGGCAGCTGAGCCGTGCCCAGCTGAGTGCAGCGCCGGCAGCCACCACCCCCTTCAGGGACATGAGGTGCAGTGACACGGTGACAGTAGCAGAGCAGCACGGTGCAGGAGGTCAGGCTGGGACGCCATCAACAGCTCACTGAGCCCTCAGCTGAGCTGTGCTAACCGGAGCAGCATGAGATGGTGTCTGCAGCACGGTGCGGTGCTCCTGGCAGAGCACGGGACCAGGGTTGGGATCGTGCAAAGCTGGAGCATGGCAGCCCAAATCCCAGTGCTCCAGCAGTGCCCCCCAGGGCAGAGCAGAGGGGAGGAGCACCTCCCTGCCCTGCTGGCCGTGCTCTGGGCAACACACCCCAGGGTCCTGTTGGCCCTCCTGGCCACCAGCACTCACTGCTGGCTCGTGGTCAACTGTTGGTCAACGGTTGAGCAACTGTCAATCAACCACTGGCCAATAGTTGGTCAACCATTGGTCAAACTCTGGGTCAACCATTGGGTCAACTGTTGGCCAACCCCTGGCTAACTGTCGGTCCAACTCTGGTCAGCCATTGGTCAACGATCGTACAACTGTTGGTCAACTGTTGGGTCAACTGTTGGTCAACCACCGGTCAACCATCGGTGCACCGCTGGTCACTCATTGGTCAAAAACTGGACAAGCATTTGTCAACCATTGGGTCAACTGTTGGTGAAACATCGGTCAACCAGTGGTAAAACAATGGCCAACTGTTGGTCAACCACTTGTCAACCACCAGCCAACCACTGGTTAACCGTTGGTCGATCACTGGTCAACTGTTAGGCCAGCTGTTGGCCACCTGCTGGTCAACCAATGGCCTACCAGGACCTGCAGGTCCTTCTCGGCCAAGTGCACCCCACTGCATCTGCGAGGAGCACAAGTGTGCAGTTCCACAGAGCACAGCATGGATGGAGGACAGATATAGCGTGACCGAGAGCTGCTGGAGCCTGGGAAAATCCTCACCCCCAGGCAGAAGCCCCAGGGAGTAGGGGGAGATCCTCCTATAGGGTCTCAGAAGCAAAGGGGATGGAGGGGAGTGCTGGAGATCCCCCAATAAAGCCAGTTCTCTGGGGGCTATACTCAGGCAGTAAGGAGAGAGAGCTCCACCTGGGGGGGGTCTGCTGTGCCTGCATGCACTGACAGGCAGCAGGGAACCTTTGGTGACACAGCCACGCTCAGAGCACAGTGCTGGGGCAGTGGGAAGCACCCCCGCCCCATGGGGCCACGTCAGCCCCAGCCTGAGGACACAGCAGGACCCCAAATCCCGTCCAGGCAGACGGTGTGGGCAGAACCCCCTGGCCCCTCTCACCTCCCACTCCGCCTCCTCATTGTACCGGGCCGTTTCCAGCAGCTCCTGCAGTTGTTTCTGGACCAGCTCTTTGTTCACACACGCCCCGAGCGTCGTCCCGATGCACTTGTACAGAAAGTTCTGGAAGGAAATAAGGAGCACTGGGGACCGGAGCCTCCAGCACGAAGAGCTGGGACACAGGGACAGCAGGGGACAGCAGGACAGACAGACATCAGGACTGACTGACAAGCCCTTGGCCATGGGGTGGAACAGGCCGCACGCACTGGAAATGGGAAATATTCCCTTTTCAAACGTGCCCACCCACCCCAATTAACGCCCTGCTATTTTAATTCCTTCCCAACACCCCTTTCCCAGCACAGAGGAGCAGCAGGAAGGACGATGCTCCGCGAAGCACTGCGAGCCCGGCTGGTCCCGGTGAGGATGGTCCCGGTGCTGGTCCTGCATGCGTTACCTTCTCGGTGGGGAATCCGTTGTAGCTGTTCAGCTGCCGGCACATCTCCGTCACGAAGTGGCAGATCCAAGCGTTGTCTGAAACGGCCGCCAGCGTCTCACGGAGGAGCTGAGCCACAGGAGCACCGAACGGTCAAGGCTGGAAAGTTCTAGGGCTCCCCCAGTCCCACCCGGCCCACTCCTCCCATCCCAGACCTCCAGATACGGGTCAACAATGCTCGGGCCCCTCTCAGCCTTCTCTCCTCCAGCTGCACAGCCCCGAAGCTCCCACCCTGTCCCCACCACGAGGGGCCCCACCGTCCCCACAGCCTTTTTCTGGGCTCCCTCCACCAGTTCCCAGTCTGCCCCGAACTGGGAGCCCAGTACCCAGTGCTCCAGCAGTGCCCCCCAGGGCAGAGCAGAGGGGAGGAGCACCTCCCTGCCCTGCTGGCCGTGCTCTGGGCAATGCACCCCGGGGTCCCGTTGGCCTTCCTGGCACCAGGGCTCACTTGCTGGCTCGTGGTCAACCATTGGTCAACCATTTGTCAAGCTTTGGCCAACCGTTGCTCAATCACTGGTCAACCACTGGTCAACCACTGGATGAACCACTAGTCAAACACTGGTCAAACAGTGTCAAACATTGGGTCAACCACTGGATGAACTATTTGTCAACCATTGGTCAACCACTGGTCAACCACTGAGTCAACCACTGGGTAAACCATTAGTCAACTATTGGTCAACCATTGGGTCAACCACTGGGTTAACCACTGGGTAAACCATTAGTCAACTACTGGTCAACCACTGGGTCAACCACTGGGTTAACCACTGGATGAACCATTAGTCAACCACTGGACAACCACTGGATGAACCATTGGTCAACCACTGGTCAACGATGAGTCAACCGCTGCCCATCAGGACCCTCAGGTCCTTCTCTGCAGAGCTCCCTTCCAGCAGCTCAGCCCAGCCCGCACTGCTCCTGCAGTCACTCCCCCACAGACGCAGGACTCTCCCCCCTCCCCACATTGCACTTCACGATGTTCCTCTCTGCCCACCGCCCCTGCTGCATGCCCTCAGCTCCCAGCCCAGAAACACACCCTTTTCCCCCCTCCTCCATAAGAACCTGCCCCAGGTCAATCCAGCACCGTGAACAGAGCTCTACTCGGGGTTAATTACCTCCCCATGCCCCATTTTAAGGCAGACACCCATGGGACCGGTCCAGCCCTGGCCCAGATCTTGGATGCTGAATGCCAGAGTCACCCCCACCTCTCCCTCCCACCTCGGCAGCACCCACCAGCAGCAGCTCCTCTTCCCACTCCTCCGGGCGCAGTGACTTCTCGGTATTCTCTAGGAGAAAGCTCTTCTGTGCTTTTCTAGCCCCCAAATTGGGGAGTGAGGTTTCCAAGAGTGCTGGGCAGCCCCCCACCCCTCCAGGGAAACCCCCTCCTACCCTCGATGTGCTCCACCAGCAGAGGAACCCTCTTGCTCCAGAGCTGCTCCAGTGCGGGATGGACACTGCAGCGCAATGCGTGCAGGAGCCGCAGGGCCGCCGTGCCCCGACCGTCCCCGGTGTACGGCCGGGACGACACTACCTGGAAAGGGAGCCATGAGATGGAATGGGTTGGAAGGGCCCTGAAAGGCCACAGAGCCATTGAAGGGATTGGGAGGGTCCTTGAAGGACACAAAGGTGGGGAAGGGTTGAGTTGGAAGAGTCCTCGAAGGTCATAGAGCAATGGAATGGTTATGCTGAAAGGGTTGTTAAAGATCATAGAGCCATGGGATGGTTGGGTTGGAAGGGTGCTTAAAGATAATAAAGCCACTGTATGGCTGGGTTGGAAAGGTCCTTGAAGATCACAAAGTCGTAGAACAGGTTGGGCTGGCGGAGTCCTTAAAGGTCATAGAGCCATGGGATGATTGGGTTGGAAGGGTCCTTAAAGATCACAGAGTCATAGAATGGGTTGGGTTGGTAGTGTCCTTAAAGGCAAAAAAATTACTGAAGGGTTGGGTTGGCAGGGTCCTTAAAGGTAATAAAGACAATGAATGGTTGGGTTGGCAAGGTCCTTAAAGGTAATAAAGACACTGAGTGGTTGGGTTGGAAGGGTCCTTAAAGATCAAAGAACCACTGAATGACAACATGATTTGGGTTGGCAGGGTCCTTAATGGTCACAGTATCATGGAATGGTTGGGTTGGAAGGGTCCTTAAAGATCGAAAAATCATGGAATTACAGCATCATTTGGGTTGAAAAGGTCCTTAAAGATCTAAGGACCACAGGATACGTTGGGTTGATTTGGAAGGGACCCCTCAGCCCCACCAGGGCCCCACTCACACCTCGGGCACCTCCAGGGATGGGGCACCCACAGCTCCGGGCAGCAGTGTCGGGGCCGCACCGCCTCTGGGTGAAGGATTCCCCCCACATCTGATCCCAATCTCCACTTTTTTGGGGGGTTACAACCATCCCCCCTGCTCCTGTGGCCCTCATGCGGTCACCCAACGAGGGGCAGCGCTCTGTCCCCACACCACGTACCAGCAGCCGCGTCGTCAGGGCGTGGGGAGAAGGAAGATTCCCTACAAACAGAAGGAAAGCGGTGTAAGGCAGCATCACCCCCCGACCCCGAGCAGATCGACCCTTCCCGCACAACCCGGACCAACCGTTGAGGTCGTACGGGATCAGGGACGCGTTCCCTCCCTCCTCCTGCTTCTTCACGGACAGATGCATGAGGCTCCTGCAGACGGGAGTGAGCGCGTTGGTGAACTGCACGGGGGTGATGAACTCCAGGAGGTACGGCCACAGCACCTGGGGGGGAACGTGGGATGAAGAACCCACAACACAGCGGAACTGGAGCGGGGAGACGCTGCCTCTGGGGGTTTTCAGAGCACCGAGCAATTGTCACGGCTGAATGAGACCTCCAAATTCCCCAACCCAACCCCAACCCACCCCACCACAGCCCTAAATAGACCACAGAGTCACTGAGGTCAGAGAAGATCATCCAGTCCAACCCACACCCACTCCACCATGGCCCGAAATAGAACTGTAGAATCACTGAGATCAGAAGAGAACTTGAAGATCCCCAAGCCCAACACATCTCCACCATGACTCTAAGTAGAACCATAATATCATAAAGGTCAGAAGGGAACTCCAAGGTCTCCCAGTCCAACCCCAATGCACCCCACCTTCACCCTAAAAAAAACCATAAATAACCAAGGTTGGAAAAGACCTCTAAGATCCTCAACCCATTATCACAGTGACCCTAATTAGAACCATATAGCGTCATTAAGGTTAAAAGAGACCTCCAAGGTCATCCTGTCCAACACCAATTAATTCCCACCAGGACCCTAATTAGAACCATAAAGTCATCACGGTTGGAAAAGACCTCCAAGATCCCCAACCCCACTCCGACCCACCCCACCGAACATGTCCCCGAGTGCCACATCTCCTTGGTTTGAACAACCCAGGGACGATGACCCCATCACCACGTCCCTGCTCCAGCTCCCAGCGGAGCATTTAGTGGGGTTACAGGTTCAGAGAGAAAATACTGGTGGTAGGCGGACAGTTGATGTTGGAGATCTATTCCAACATCAGTGATTCTGTGACTCCACGACTTTGAGCCCCCCCTGAACACAGGAACAGGACGGTGACAACAGCGGTCGCAGAGGAGGGGATGTCCCCACAGAGCACCAGGGGTTCACTCACATTGTTCATCCGATCCACGGTGGTGCTGAGGAGGAGGAGCGTGCTGACGCTGATGCTCCGAACGCTGTCGCTCGTGGGGTCATCCGCATCCGGCAGCGGCTTCTGGGGCTGTGGGGAAGGAGAGGCATCAAAACTCCAATTTACGGATCAGGGAATCACAGAAGTACTTAAGGATTGGGTTGGAAGGGTCCTGAAAGGTCAGGGAATATTAGAACTGCAGAACGGTAGCAATGGAAGGGTCCTGAAAGGTTAGAGAATATTAGAACCGCAGAACAATTGGGTTGGAAGGGTCCTGAATGATCAGAGAATGACGGAATCATAAAAATGCTGGGTTGGAAGGGTCCTTGAAGATCACAGAGTTATAGAACCACTGAACAGTTGTGTTGGAAGGGACCTGAAAATCCCAGAACTACAGGATCAGGTGGGTTGGAAGGGTCCTGAAATATCCCAGAACTATAGGATGGGTTGGGTTGGAAAGGTGCTGAAAGACCCCAGAAGTATAGGATGGGTCGGGCTGGAAGGGACCTGAAAGATCCCAGAACTACAGGATGGGGTGGGTTGGAAAGGTCCTGAAAGATCCCAGAACTAGAGAATGAGTTGTGTTGAGTTGGGTCTGAAAGGTTCTGAAAGATCCCAGAACTAAAGGATGAGATGGGTTGGGTTGGAAGGGTCCTGAAAGATCCCAGAACTATAGGATGGGTTGAGTTGGAAGGGTCCTGAAATATCCCAGAACTATAGGATGGGTTGGGCTGGAAGGGTCCTGAAATATCCCAGAACTAGATAAGTTGAGTTGAGTTGGGTCTGAAAGGTTCTGAAAGATCCCAGAAGTATAGGACGAGTTGGGTTGGGTTGGGTTGGGTTGGGTTGGAAGGGTTCTGAAAGATCCCAGATCTATAGGATGGTTTGGGCTGGAAGGGTCCTGAAAGATCCCAGAACTAAAGGATGAGATGGGTTGGGTTGGAAGGGTCCTGAAAGATCCCAGAACTATAGGACGGGTTGAGTTGGAAGGGTCTTGAAAGATCCCAGAACTATAGGATGGGTTAGGATGGGTTGGGTTGGGTTGGGTTGGAAGGGTCCTGAAAGATCCCAGAAGTAGAGGATAGGTTGGGATGGGTTGGAAGGGTCCTGAAAGATCCCAGAACTACAGGATGGGTTGGGATGAGTTGGGTTGGGTTGGGTTGGAAGGGTCCTGAAAGATCGCAGAACTATAGGATGGGTTGGGATGAGTTGGAAGGGTCCTGAAAGATCCCAGGACAGGTGGGGTTGGGTGAGGGGCCGCCGGACCCTTACCGCGTCCAAGGGCAGGGCGCACTGCCGCACCAGGAACTCCAGCATGGCCTCCCCGCCGGGCTGCTCCAGGTAGCCGTGGTGAGCCATGGCGCTGATCACCTGCACCACGGCACGCCTCACCTGCAACCGAAGCGTCATGAACGGCGGGTGTGACCTCCAACACCGCCCTGTCCGACCAGTGGGCAGCACCAGGATGGGGTGAGGAGCTCTGCAGAAGGGGGAGGGGACCCGGGACCCCACATCCCCCCCCCAAGCTGTGAGAAACCAGCCCAGCGCACCTTGTTGTTGCTGTCCTGAAGGGGAAGCTTCATCGAAGAAAGGATAAAGGGCTTTTTGATCTCCATCTGAGAGGCTGCAAAAACGATGGGTGCCCCAAGGTCGGTGATGCCAAGGTCGGTGTTGCCGAGGACGCAGCTTCGCTCCCTTCCTCCTCCTCCTCCTCCTCCTTGTCCACCCAACCCCATCACCGTTTGACCCCAGGACGGCACCGCTGATGCTCAGAGCTCCGGCCGTACTCACGGGCGCTGTTGATGATCTGCCTCATGATGAGCAGCGTCCCCACGCGCGTTCTCTCGCTGCTGCTCTCCAGCTTTGGGAGGAGGAAGGCCAGCACTCGGTCCGGGAAGGAGCAGGCTGTGGGATGGCAAAGGGAGCAATGGGGGACGCGCTGCACCGCGCCCCGATGGGCTCTACCCACAGTACTGTGCCCCACGGGGTTGGAGAGCCATGGCTGATTGAGGTCAGGGTCACTACGATCTGTAAGGACCTTCCCAACACAACCACTCCATGGCTCTTTGATCTTCAAAGACCCTTCCAACCCAACCATTCCACAGCTCTAATGATCTGTAAGGACCTTTCCAACCCAACCATCCCACGGCTCTGTGGTCTTTAAGGACCCTTCCAACCCAACCATCCCATGGCTCTATGATCTGCAAAGACCCTTCCAACCCAACCATCCCATGGCTCTGTGGTCTTTAAGGACCCCTCCAACCCAACCCAACTGTTCCACAGCTTTCAGATCTTTAAGGACCCATCCAACCCAACTCATTCCACGTTTCTATGATTTTGAGGAAAGCTCTGACCCCAGAGCCCTGCCCAGGTCCCTGGAAGGGACTGGTATGCCCCAGAGGGAGCTGAGCTGGCCTGGAGGAGTGCCCCAAAGAGCTGCAACAAAAGATGTGCTCTGGGCACACTGAGCCTCTGCCAGCCTGGCAGTTCAGCCCCAATCCATCCCACCACGTCCCTAAACAGAACCATAGAGGCATTAAGGTTGAAGGAGACCTCCAAGGCCATCCAGTCCTACCCAAAACTGCCCCCACCACGATCCTAAATACAACCGTAAAGTCATTAAGACTGGAGTAGATCTCCAAGATCCCCCAGTTCAACCACAAACCATCACCATCACGACCTTTAGAGAACCATAGAGTCACTAAAGTTGGAGAAGACCTCCAAGGTCATCCAGTCCAACCCAAAATCCACTTCCACCATGACCACGAATAGATCCATAGAGTCGCTAAGGTTGGAGGAGACCTCCAAGACCTCTGAGCCAATCCCTAGCTCATCCCCACAACAGCCCTAAATAGAACTGCACAGTCGCTGAGGTCGGAAGAGATCCCCAAGATCCCCCAGATCAACTCGAACCCATCCCACCGTGACCCTAAATAAAACCATGGTATCATTAAGGTCAGAAGAGCCATCCAAGATCCTCCAGTCCAAAGCCAACCCATCCCTCCCGTGACCTTAAACAGACCCACAGAATCATTCAGGTTGGAACAGACCTCCCAGATCCCAAACTCCCACTCCAACCCACCCCACCACAGCTCCAAACAGAACCACAGACTCATTCAGAATGAAGACCCCCGAGGTCATCCACGCCAACCCCACCCCACATGACCCTAAATAAAACCACGGAATCATTCAGGGTAGAAGAGACCTCCAAATCCCCCCCAACCCGCCCCACTGACCATGTCCCCAAGTGTCACACCTCCCCGGCCTCTGAACACCTCCAGGGATGGTGACCCCCCACCATCCCCCTGCTCAGCCACCTCCAACACACCCCCAGCCCCCCTCTTCCAGGCAGGGGGTCCCGACCACCCCCCTGGGATGGGTCACACCACCCCTTACCGAGCACAGTGAAACACCGGAGCACCTCCGTGTGGTTTTTGGCGGTCAGGGGCACAGCCGGGTCGGCGGGAGCGCAGATCTGGAGGAATAACGGTGGGCTTGGGTGGGGGGGGGTGTAACAACATCCCCGGTGTGGGCACTGAGCAGTTCATCCCTGCCCCCCAAGCACGAGGGCAGCACCTCTTGGGGGGCAGGGGGTTCCAATGCCTCCTGCTGTGCCCCCCCTGCCCCGACTCTGGAATGATTTCACCGTTCCAGGTGCTATCCAAGCAATGAATGCACCTGATTTTGGGGGGAGGGGGGAGGACACGACAGCACGGGACCCCAGCGGAGCCTGAGAGCTATGAGCGCACTGCCCCACGTCCCCCCCTCTGCCCCCCACCCCTACCTGGGGATGCAGGGTGCTCAGCAGCGCGTCCAGCTGCACATCCAGGCTGCGGCTGCCGATGTCGACGGAGGCTTCCAGGATCTGACAGAGGCTCTGGAATCAGAGAGGGGGGAACGTTGGGAAGGAGGGGATCAGAGCCGTGGGGCCAGCAAGGGGAGGCAAGGCTGAAGCCCACCCCACAGATCCCACCGCTGGGGACAGCCCCACGGCGCAGGCAGATGGGATCGTGTGCAGGATGAGATGTCCTCGGGGGGATCCGTTCTCAGGGTATCTCTCATTGGGGGGATCCGTTCTCAGGGCATCTCCCATCGCTCCCCCCCGCGGGTGTGCTCACCTTGGAGATGTAGAATGTCTCCGAGTGCTTCTTGTAGAGGGACAGCACGGCCGGGATGAGTTTGGGGAGCTGCTCCTCCAGCTTCTCGCCGGGCATCAGGTAGCTCATGGCTCCCAGTGCCTCCACCACCGCCAGCCGGAGCTGCAGGGATAACGAGCATTAACGAGGGCAGGGTGTGGGGCAAGCATGGAAGCACAGAACCCATAACCGGGACCTCAAAGCCCAGAAATCCCAACACAACGTGACCCCCGTGTGCCACCCCAATATGATTCCTAATTAGAACCATAGTCATTAAGGTCGGGAGAGAGCTCTGTGATACCCCAGTCCAACCCCAACCCTTCCCCACTGGGACCCTAAATAGAGTCATTAACGTTGGAAGACACCTTCAGGATCACCCCGTGCAACTCAAACCGCCCCACTGTGATCCTAAACTGACAAACAGAATCATTAAGGTTGGAAAAGATCTCCAGGGCCCAGTCCAACCCCAAACCCATCCCATCACAACCCTAATTAGAACCACAGAGTCATTAAGGTTGGAAGAGACCTCCGGGATCCCATAATCCAGCCCCAACCCATCCCACTGCGACCCTAAATAGAACCACAGAGTCATCAAGATTAAAAGAGACCTCCAGGATCACCAAGTCCACCCCAAATCCATTCCTGCTGTGACCCTAAACAGACCCACGGAGTCATTAAGGTTGGAAAAAGCTCTCTTGATCCCCCAGTGCAACCCCACCACATCCCAACGTGACCCTAAATAGAAGCACTGAGGTTGGAAGAGACCTCTAGCATCCTCCACTCCAACCCCACTCCATCACGACCCTGAAGAGACCTGGAGACTCATTTAGGCTGGACAAGGACCTCTAAGACCCCAACCCAATACCAACCCACCTTCACTGACCGTGCCCCCCCGGTACTGCAACACCTCCATGGGCAGTGACCCCGCAAATCACTATTTTGGGGGTGAATTTGTTCCTAATTTCCCCCTCCATGCCCCCCACGCCCGCACCTTGGGCTCCCGGTGCTGCAGCCAGCTGTTGAAGAGCACCTCATAGGCGCTGAAGATGTCGTTGCAGAAGGTGTCCTTCCTCACTGTGGGGTCGGGGGCCTGGTCCAGGTTGGCCACGTACTCCTGAATGCTCTCACTGAAGTGCTGCAGAGCTGCAGAACAGAGCGCGGGGTTGGGTTATATCTCGAGGGGGAGCGCGTGTTGGGTCTTTAAAGATCACAGAACTGGGGGACGGTTGGGTGGGAAGGGTCCTGAAAGGTCATAGAACCGTGGAATGGATTAATTGGGTCATTAAAGATCACTGACCCATGCGATGGATGGGTTGGAAGGGTCCTGAAAGGTCATAGAGCCATGGAACGGTTGGGTTGGAGGGGTCCTTAAAGATCACAGAACCACAGAGGAGATGGATTGGAAGGGTCCTTCAAGATCAGAGAGCCATGGGATGGTTTGGTTGGAAGGGTCCTGAAAGGTCATAGAACCGTGGAATCGATGACTTGGAAGGGTCATTGAAGACCCCTGACCCATGGGATGGTTGGGTTGGAAGGGTCCTCAAAGATCAGAGAGCCATGGAATGGTTGGGTTGGAAGGATCCTTAAAGATCAGAGAGCCATGGGATGGTTTGGTTGGAAGGGTCCTGGAAGGTCAGAGAGCCGTGGAACAGATGGCTCAGAAGGGTCCTTAAAGATCGCTGACCCATGGGATGGTTGGGTTGGAAGGGTCCTGGAAGGCCATGGAAGCACACAATGGGATGGGATGCTTCTTGGAGGTCACATAGCAATGGGACAACAGAATGGGTTGAGTTGGAAAGGTCCTTAAAGATCCAAGGACTGTAGAAGGAGTGGGTTGGGTTGGACGACATTTCCCTTATTCGTGAGCACAGTGCTGCCCTGGGCAGCCTGAGTTGGGGGGCAGTCAGCACACGGCAGAGGTGGGGCTGGGGGGGTCCGACTCAACCAGTCCCTGATTCTTTGACCTGTAGGGACCCTTCCAACCCAACTCATTCTACAGCTCTATGACCTTTCAGACCCTTCCAACCCGACTCGTTCTAACACTCCGTGGCCCCACGACCTTCAAGGACCCCCCAGCCCAATCCATCCCATGCTATGATCTGTAAGGTCCCTTCCAACACGGCCATTCCGTGGCTCTATAATCTTCAAGGACCCTTCCAACCCATCCGATGCTTCCAAGGCCCTGAAGGACTCTCCCAACCCAACCACCTCACGGCTCCATGTTTTCCGAAGACCCTTCCAACCCAACCCACTCTATGGCTCTCTGACCTTTCAGGACCATCCAACCCACCCCTCCCCCAGCTCTACGATGCACAGGGACCCCCACAGCTCTACCGGGTGCTCCGAGCCCCATCCCATGACCTGGAAACATCTCCAGAGATGGAGACCACCACCCCCTGGGTCACTCTGTGTCAGTGCCTCACTGCCCTCCCCCCACAAACATTTTTCCTTACATCCAATCTCCATCTTCCTTCTTTTAGAGCAGAAACTCTTTGTCCCATCCGTGACCTGATGGTTCCGTCCCTCCCAGAGCCAGCCGTGCCTCGGGACGCCCTGGAGCACCACTCCCTATTGCTTCCCTATTCAGGAAGTGCCCCAAATCCCCTCCCAAGTTTCCCCCATCTCAAGAGAAACCCAGCAGCCTCACCGTAGCAGAAAACGGACTTCATGTGGTCCTGCTTGGCCATCCCCAGCATGGGCAGCATTGTCCCCAGGATGGAGTTGAGGAAAGGCACCATCCCAAACACTGCAGGGGGAAAACCCGGAGCTGTGGCTGCCCCACACCTGGAGGTGCTGAGGCCATGGGTGGGGGGCAGCCAGCCTGGGGCAGGAATGGGGCTGGAAGGTCCCCGTCCAACCCACCCATTTCATGGCCCCGTGATCTTTAAGGACCTTGTAAATCACCAGCACCCTGTGATCTCCCAGTGACAATGCAACGTCGATCTAATAGCAACACAACACCAACCCAACGCCAAACCAACCCTAATCCAACGCCAAACCAGTACCAACCCAGTACCAAACCAATCCTACTCCAACACCAAACCAATACCGACCCAACGCCAAACCAGGACCAACCCAACACTGATTCAGCACTGACAACCCAACACCAGCTCAATGCCAATCCAACGCCAAACCAACACCAACCCATCACCGACCCAACACCAAACGTCAACCCAAGGTCAAAGCAACATCAACTCAATGCCAAACCAACACCAACCCAACGCCAAACCAACACCAACCCAACATCGACCCAACCCAACATTGACCCAACACCAACCCAACATTAACTAAATACCAAACCAACACCAAACCAACACCAAACCAACACCAACACAACATGAACTAAATACCAAACCAGCACCAACCCAACACCAAACCAACACCAACCCATCACTGACCCAACACCAAACGTCAACCCAAGGTCAAAGCAACATCAACTTAACGCCAAACCAACGCCAGCCCAATGCCACCCGAACATTCAGTGCCGCCCCAACGCTGACCCACCACTGACCAAAACCATGCACAGAGTGCACAGAGTGCGCTCACCATTGGACACCGCCAGGTTGGCGAAGGTCTGCATGACGAAGTAGTGCGGCAGGATGCCCGGCTGGAACTTGGTGAGCACCTCCTCCATCACTTTGTTGATGAAGCGCTGCCCCACCGCCACCAGCACGCTGCTGGCTGCCTGCTGCCACTCCCAGACCACCTCCTGCACACCACGAAGCAACAGGCATCACTCAGCTGCACGCTCCCTGGCACTGGAAGGAGCGGTGACCACATCCCCTTGACTCCCACCTTGGATTTGGTCATCTCGTTGGACGCCAGGAAGATGACCACCTTCGCCGTGCTTTTGTCCAAGCTGGAGATGTTGTTCTTCACCACCGTTTCCATCGCCTTCAGGATGATGATGCGGTGCGGGTAGGCCAGCTGTGAGGGACGGAGGGAGGGAGCACACGGCGGTGTGGGGTGCGTGGGACACAGTGTGCATCCCTCACCCGCAGCGAGGGACCGGTGGGTGGGACCAGCTCGCATTTCCCTGACCGACTACAGGATGTAGCCCACCTACAACCCCTGTACCCAGTCCTCACCTCCCCCCCGGAGCGCCCACCTTGTCGTGCTGCCGCAGGTACTCATCGCAGCAGTGCAGGATCTCCTCGGGCTCCGCCTCCCCCAGGTAGCACAGAGCGTTGTAGATCTGCTCCTGCACCAGCGGCTCCTTGTCCGTCGTGGCGTCCATCAGGGTGGTGGCGAGCCCTGCGCAGGGTGAGATGCTTGCAGCTCCAGTGCCACCAGTAAAACCTCTCTTCAAAGCTCAGCACCAAAGAAATCCAACGGGAAGTGACCCACGCATGATCTCCCCACTGGGGCTCCCAAACAGGGACACCCAGAACAAGATGCAGTGCTCCAGCAGTGCCCCCCAGGGCAGAGCAGGGGGGAGGAGCACTTCCCTGCCCTGCTGGCCATGCTCTGGGCAATGCACCCCGGGGTCCCGTTGGCCCTCCTGGCCACCAGGGCTCACTGCTGGCTCCTGGTCCACTGTTGGCCAACTGCTGGTCAATGATTGGCTTTCTTGACCAGGGCTCACTGCTGGCTCGTGGTCAACCACTGGTCAACTATTTGTCAACCATTGGTCAACTGTTTGTCAACCATTGGTCAACTGTTGGTCAACCACTGTCCCCCCTGGCCACCAGGGCACACTGTTGGCTCACAGTCAACTGTTGGTCAACCAGTGATCAACTGTTGGTCTCTCAGCGGCCCTCTTGACTACCAGGGCTCACTGCTGGCTAACGGTCAGCTGCTGGTCAACTGTTGGTCAACCATTGGCCCTCATGGCCACCAGGGCTCATTGTTGGCTCACGGTCAACTGCTGGTCAACCACTGGTCAACTGTTGGTCAACCATTGGTCATCAGGGCCACCAGGGCTCACTGCTGGCTTGTGGACAACTGCTGGTCACCTGTTGACCACCAGGTCCTCCTCTGTAGAGCTCCATCCCAGCAGCTCAGCCCCAATCCACACGGCTCCATGTGGTGGTCCCCCGTCCCAGTGCAGGACCCTCCATCGTCCGCTGTCGAGCACCCTCAGATTCCCCCCCGCCCAACTTCCTCCCCAACCCCACTCTCGCTCGTTAACGCGCAGCGGGCGGAGACGCCACTCCGAGAGGTTAACTGCTATTTTGGAGCAGCGCCTCACTCATTAGGGCCACCGTCATAATGAGGCTAATTAGTTTCAGAGCAAGCTGTCTCCAAACGCTCCGCTCGGAGCCCATTGCCATGCTGCAAGGTGACGTGGGACAGGACATGGGAACCCTCACCAACCCTACAAGGCAACCCCACAAAAGCCCTATGGAACCATCAAGACCCCTCCATGGACCCCATAGGACCACTACAGACACCGTGAGGACCCTGAGAACCTCAGAGGATCCTCACGGAACCTCTTTAGAGTCCCTCCCAAGAATGCCTCGAGACCCCCTCACGGATGCCATGAGATCCCCCAAGACCCTTTCACAGCCCCCACAAGACCCTTGAGGACTTCCTGAAATCCCCTAGAGGACCCCATAGGACCCCAAATACAGGCCCCACAGGACCCCTCCGTGGACCCTATGGGACCCTCATAGACCCCACAAGGCCTTCAGGAATCCCACCAGACCCTCATGAACCCCACAAGAGCGCTTCAGGAACCCAACGAGACCTCACGAGACACCCAAGGGCCCCAGGAGAGCCCCACTTGGACCCCCAAAACTCTGCACAACCCTCACGAACCTCCCCTTAAATCCTCCATCCCCCACGGACCCCATGAGATCCACCAGAGCCCTCTAGAAACCCTATGAGACATTTGAGGTCTTCCTGACTCCCCCAGGGGCCCTATGAGACCCCTATGGACCTCCTAGGATCTCTGCAACCCTACAAGACCCCTCTGCTGACTGCATGAAATCCCCTCACGGACCCCACTGAAGCCCCCACTGTCCCCATGAGAGCCCCACATGGACCTCACGAGACACTTCCACAGACGCCATGAAATCCCCTCGTGGACCCCCCCAAGACCCTCCCAGACCCCACTTGGACCCCCCCCCATTTCTCTACTGACCCCACAAGACCCTCGAGGCCTCCCTGACTCCTCCCCCCGCCCCCAAAAAAAGGACACCATGAGACCCCTATGGACCTCACAGGACCTCTGCAGGCCCCACAGAATCCCACCACCAACCCTATGAAATCCCCTCACAGACCCCACAAGATCCTCATGGACCCCCCTTAGATTTCCCCAAGGACCCCATAAGATTCCCCCCCAGGCCCCTCTGTAGACCCCACAGGACCCTCGAGGCCTTCCCAAACCTCCCCAGGAGACCCCTATAGACCTCACAGGACCTCTATAGACCCTACAAGACCCCGAATGCCATAGGGGACCCTACAAGACCCCAAAGCTGCCCCCGCCCCCCACATCAGGGTCCCCTCTGTGGTGGCAGAACCACAGCGATGGGCTTCAAGGTGGGGGGGAGGGGGGCAATGAAAAGACCCCAATTTGGGTTAAGTTCTTAACTCCCCCCCAAAGGGACGGACGTCCGTCCCCGTCCCTGCGGTCACGTGACCAACGTGACCCGGCAATGCAATTAATAATGACAAAGAATTAATTCCAAAGGCTGCCTGTGATTAATGAGGTGAAGGCGCTGCTGGGAGGGGCTCAGTCTGACCCCAATCTGGGGGGGGGGGGAGGGCGGGAGGGGGCTTAAAGGGGGCACAGACAGAGGGAGAGCAGTATCTTATGGGGCAGAGGGTCGGGGCAAGGGGGAACGGGATCTGGAAGGATCTTTCCATCCCCTCCTATCCCGTGCCCCTGTGATCTGGAAGGACCTTTCCATCCCAACCTATCCCGTGCCCCTGTGATCTGGAAGGACCTTTCCATCCCAACCTATCCCGTGCCCCTGTGATCTGGAAGGACCTTTCCATCCCCTCCTATCCCGTGCCCCTGTGATCTGGAAGGACCTTTCCATCCCAACCTATCCCGTGCCCCTGTGATCTGGAAGGACCTTTCCATCCCCTCCTATCCCGTGCCCCTGTGATCTGGAAGGACCTTCCCAACCCACCCCGTCTCATTTTGTCTACGCTCTTCTGGGCTCCCCCATACCCCATTCTCTCTATAACCCTTCCAGGATCCCCCCTTCCATTCTCTCTATGACCCATCCAGAACCACTGCTCCCATTCCCTCCATGACCCTTCCAGGACCTTCCCATTACCTCTACGCCCTTCCAGGACACCCTCACTCCACTCACTGCCCTTCCAAGACCCCTCTGCTCCATTCTCCTCATCCTTCCAGGATCCCCCCCGACGATTCTCCCTATACCTGTCTAGGACTCCTCCACTCCATTCTCCTTACGACCCTCCCATTCTCACTATGACCCTTCCAGGACCCTCCCCCCCTTCCACACACTATATATCTCTCTAGACCAAGCCCCCCCCCCCCCTTTCTCCCTCTCCCCTTCCAGGACCCTGCCCCCCCACCCCTGTTCCCTCTTCACCCTTCCAGGACTCCCACTCTCATCCCCCCTATGACCCATCCAGGATTGTTCTCCCCCCCTCCTCTCTCTCTCATCCCCTCTATGACCCTTCCAGGACCCTCCCATTCCCTCCGTGCCCTTCCACGACCCCTCCACCCTCTCTGTGCCATTCTAAGCTCCCCCCACTCCACTCCCTCTATACACCCAGGACCCCCCCCCCCATCCCTTCTATCGCCCTTCCAGGACCCCCACCCCTCACACACACTATATACCTCTCTGGACCACACACCCAGCCCCCTTCTCTCTCTCCCCTTCCAGGACCCTGCCCCCCACCCCCATTCCCTCTTCACCCTTCCAGGACTCCCACTCTCATCCCCCCTGTGACCCATCCAGAATCGTTCTCCTCGCCTCCTCTTTCTCTCATCCTCTCTATGACCCTTCCATGACCCTCCCTCTCCCTCTGTGCCCTTCCACGACCCCTCCACCCCCTGTGCCATTCTAAGCTCCCCCCACTCCACTCCCTCTATAAACCCAGGACCCACCACCCCCCACCCCTCCCCCACCCCCTCTATCACCCTTCCAGGACCCTCCCCCACACACACACACACTATATACCTCTCTGGACCATGCCCCCCCCCCTTTCTCCCTCTCCCCTTCCAGGACCCTGTCACCCCACCCCCATTCCCTCTTTACCCTTCCAGGATTCCCACTCTCATCCCCTCTATGGCCCTCCCATTCCCTCCGTGTCCTCCCACGACCCCTCCACCCCCTCTGTGCCATTCCAAGCTCCCCCCGCCCCCCTCCCCCTATACCCCCCAAGCCCCCCCTCCCCCCTCCCCTCCCCCACCCCCTCTATCGCCCTTCCAGGACCCGCCCCACTCACGCCGTGTCCGCGCCTCCATGATGCTGCGCGTCCGCAGCCCCCCGAGCCCGGGCGCGGCCCAGCGCCGCGTCCCCGCGGTCCCTATGGTTCCGGGGTCCCCCGTCACGGCTCCGGGGGTCGCGGGGTCGCCGCCATCGGTACCGGGGTTTTGGGGGGGGGGGGGGGGGAGGGGAGGGGGTCGCGGTGCGGGGGCTCCGGTGCGCGCTCCCGGTGCCGCTTCCGGGTTCTGGTCCCGCCCCTTTCTTGAGGCTCCGCCTCTCGCACGTGACGGCGGCCCGACTCGCGCATGCGCAGGGAGAGGGGGTGCCCCGCCCCCCCTCAGGTGGTCACGTGGTTCTTGGGGGTGGGGGAGAGGGCCCGACTCGCGCATGCGCAGGGAGAGGAGGCGCCCCGCCCCCCTCGGTGGTCACGTGGTTCTTGGGGCTGAAGGGGGTGGGGGGGAGGGCGCTCGCGGTCACGTGAGCGGCGCGGTGGGGCGCCCCGTAAGTGTTGGGAAGGGACCGTAGGGCACCCCACAAGTAGTGAGAGGGACCTATGGGGCACAGCAGGGCTATGGGGGGAGCTATAGGGCACCCCACAAGTAGTGAGAGGGACCTATGGGGCACAGCAGGGCTATGGGGGGAGCTATAGGGCACCCCACAGCTTAAAAAGAGGGTACAGGGCACTGCAGGGCTGTTAGGGAGAGCTATGGGGCAGCCCTGGGGCCACGATGGAACCTATGGGGCACCACAGGACAACGGGGGGATCTATGGGGCGCTCCAGTGCTATAGGGGAGGGGTTATGGGGCACAATGGGGCTACTGGGGGGAGCTATGGGGCACTCCAGTGCTATAGGGGAGGGCTATGGGGCACAAAGGGGCTCCTGGGGGAAACTATGGGGCACAATGGGTCTACTGGGGGGAGCTATGGGGCACAATGGGGCTATAGGGGAGGGGCTATGGGGTACTCCAGTGCTATAGGGGAGGGCTATGGGGCACAATGGGGTTCCTGGGGGGGAGCTATGGGGCACAATGGAGCTGTAGGGGGGATCTGTGGGGCATAATGGGGCTACTGGGGGGAGCTATGGGGCACAATGGAGCTATAGGGGGGATCTGTGGAGCACAATGGGGCTATTGGGGGAATCTGTGGGGCACAATGGAGCTATAGGGGAGATCTGTGGGGCACAATGGAGCTATAGGGGGGATCTGTGGGGCACAATGGGGCTCCTGGGGGGATCTGTGGGGCACAATGAGGCTACTGGGGGGATCTGTGGGGCACAATGGGGCTATAGGGGAGGAGCTATGGGGCACTCCAGTGCTATAGGGGAGGGCTATGGGGCACAATGGGGCTACAGGGGAGGAGCTATGGGGGCCTATAGGGCAGGGGAGGACCTACACCCCACAGATGTGGGGCGGAGCCCCCCCATAGGGAGCAGAGCGCTTCTCTTTGTATGTAAATAATATATATATAATGTATTGGCACTGCCTGGAGAATGTGGGGTCGCCCCACACGGCCGCCCCACATATGGGGGACCCCCACACGGCCACCCCACACGTCAGAGATCCCCACAGCTGCAGGACCCCCACGATCCCCATCACGGGGGTCTGTCCCACGGGGCAGCGATCCCGTCACCTCCGAGAAGATAAAGGGTCGGGTTAGATGATGGTTCTGTGACCTCCCAGGACCCTCCAACCCAACCATCCCATTCCTCTCTGACCTTCCAGGACCCTTCCAACCCAACCCAACCATCCCATTCTTCTCTGACCTTCCAGGACCAACCAACCCAACCCAACCATCACCATGGTTTTATGACCTTCCAGGACCCTCCAACCCAACCATCCCATTCCTCTCTGACCTTCCAGGACCCTCCAGCTCAACCATCTCATGGCTCTATGACCTTCCAGGACCCTCCAACTCAACCCAACCCAACCATCCCATTCCTCTCTGACCTTCCAGGACCCTCCAACCCAACCCAACCATCCCATTCCTCTCTGACCTTCCAGGACCCTCCAGCTCAACCATCTCATGGCTCTACGACCTTCCAGGACCCTCCAACTCAACCCAACCCAACCATCCCATTCCTCTCTGACCTTCTAGGACCCTTCCATGGCTCTATGATCTTCAAGGACACTTCATCCCAATCATCCCATGGTTCTGTGACCTTCCAGGACCCTTCAACCCAACCATCCCATTCCTCCGTGACCTTCCAGGACCTTTCAACCCAACCATCCTATAGCTCTCTGACCTTCCAGGACTTTTCCAACCCAACCCAACCATCCCATGATTTTATGACCTTCCAGGACCCTCCAACCCAACCATCCCATTCTTCTCTGACCTTCCAGGACTTTTCCAACCCAACCCAACCATCCCATGATTTTATGACCTTCCAGGACCCTCCAACCCAACCATCCCATTCTTCTCTGACCTTCCAGGACCCTTCCAACCCAACCCAACCCAACCATCCCATTCCTCTCTGACCTTCCAGGACCCTCCAACCCAACCATCCCATTCTTCTCTGACCTTCCAGGACCCTCCAACCCAACCCAACCCAACCATCACCACGGTTTTATGACCTTCCAGGACCCTCCAACCCAACCATCCCATTCCTCTCTGACCTTCTAGGACCCTCCAACCCAACCCAACCATCCCATTCCATTCTGACCTTCCAGGTCCCTTCCAACCCAACCATCCCATGACTCTGGGACCTTCCAGGACCCTCCAACCCAACCCAACCATCCCATTCCTCCCTGACCTTCCAGGACCCTCCAACTCAACCCAACCCAACCATGCCATGGTTTTATGACCTTCCAGGACCCTTCATCTGAACCATCCCATTCCTCTCTGACCTTCCAGGACCCTCCAACCCAACCATCCCATTCCATTCTGACCTTCCAGGTCCCTTCCAACCCAACCATCCCATGACTCTGGGACCTTCCAGGACCCTCCAACCCAACCCAACCATCCCATTCCTCCCTGACCTTCCAGGACCCTCCAACCCAACCCAACCATCCACGGCTCCGTGACCTTCCAGGACCCTCCAACTCAACCCAAACATTCCATGATTTTATGACCTTCCAGGACCCTCCAACCCAACCATCCCATTCCTCTCTGACCTTTCAGGACCCTCCCATGACTCTGGGACCTTCCAGGACCCTCCAACCCCCCTCACCCCACACTTCCCCCCTCCATCCCCTCCCCACTCACGTCTCCTCCTCACTCCGCCCCTCCCTCTCCTCCTCCTCCTCCTCCTCCTCCCCATCGCACATCCGCTGCCGCAGCTCCGCGGGGACGGTGACCTCAAGGAGGTTCTCCATCCCCGGCTCCGGTTCGTCCCCGATCAGCACCTGCCCCAAAGGGCCCCCTCCTTCACACCGGGACCGCCCCACGCCGCAGCCCCACACTGCCCCACCCCCACTGCCCCACCCCCACACCTCTCACCCCCAATCCCACACCCCATACTCTCCACCACACCGCCCCCATCCCCCCCTCACCCCAACACCCCCCTCATCCCCCCTCCCATCCCCCCCCTCCCCCGCCTCCCAACCCCCCATCCCCCTCCTCCCCCTCTACCTCCCAACCCCCCCTCCCCCCCTCACTCCCGCCCCACACCCCCTCATCCCCCCCCTCCCACCCCCACCCCCCAATCCTCCATCCCCCCCTCCCACCCCCCCACAACCCCCCATCCCCCCACCCCTCACTCCTGCCCCACACCCTCTCATCCCCCCAACCCCCCATCCTCCCAGCCCCCACCCCACATCCCCCCATCCCCCCCACTCCCCCCCCAACCCCCCATCCCCCCCTCCCACTCTACCCCCATCATTCCCCTACCCCACAACCCCCCATCCCCCCCCTTATCCCCCCCTCCCACCCCCCCACAACCCCCCATCCCCCCACCCCTCACTCCCACCCCACACCCTCTCATCACCCCAACCCCCCCATCCCCCACCCCCCATCCCCCCCCACCCCCCAACCCCCCACCTCCCACCCCCCACCCCCCCATCCCCCCCTCCCACCCTACCCCCATCATTCCCCCACCCCTCATCCCCCCATCCCTCCCGCTCCCAAATCCCCCCATCCCCCTCCCCACCCCTCATTCCCCCCCTCCCACCCCCCACAACCCCCCCATCCCCCTCCCCTCACTCCCGCCCCACACCCTCTCATCCCCCCAGCCCCCCCACCCCCCCCCACAACCTCCCATCCCCCCACTCCCCCCCCCTCCCACCCCCCCCACAACCCCCCATCCCCCCATCCAACACCCCCCCCACCCCAACTTCCCCACCCCATACCTTCCCCCCCCCCAGATCCCCCACCTCACAACCTCCCCATCCCCCCACTCCCCCCCCCCAACCCCCCCATCCCCCTCCTCCCACCCCTCCCCAGCCCCCTCCCCCCCCCCCCGGACCTGGATGACGTTCTGGCAGGCTCGGAGCACGGCGGCGTCGCTTTCGCTGCGGTGCAGTTCTCGCAGCACCGCGTACACCGCGCGGTCCCGCAGCAGCAGCCGGCACGCTTTGGTGGCCGTGAGCTGCGGGGGCACCGCTATGGGTCGGGGGCTGCACCCCTGACCCACACTTATGGGGCAGAGCTTGGGGGCAAGGGGGTACGATGGGCTGCCCCCCCCCCCCCCCCCCACCAACCCGTTTCCTGCGGGCACGGGAGCACCGCTATGGGTCGGGGTCTGCACCCCACTCAGCCCCTCCCTGGACCCACACTTATGGGGCAGAGCTTGGGAGAGGGGGAGGATGGGATGACCCCCCCCCCCCCCCCCCCCAGCTTCATAGCCCCTCTGCTGACCCACACTTATGGGGCAGAGCTTGGGAGGGGGGGCAACATGGGCTGCCCCCCCCCCCCCCCATCTGTCCGTCCTACAGCCCCCCATTCCCATGGGCACCACAGCCCCACAGCCTCCAGCCCCACAGCCCCATAGCCCCATGGCTCCCAGCCCCACAGCCTCCAGCCCCACAGCCCCATGGCTTCCAGCCCCACAGCCTCCAGCCCCACAGCCCCATAGCCCCATGGCTTCCAGCCCCACAGCCTCCAGCCCCACAGCCCCACAGCCCCATGGCTTCCAGCCCCACAGCCTCCAGCCCCACAGACCCCACCCCACGACCTCCAGCCCACACCCCATGACCTCCAGCCCCACAGCCCCCCACCCCAAGACCTCCAGCCCCCCAGCCCCCCAGCCCACGACCTCCACCCCCCTAGCCCCCCACCCCATGACCTCCAGCCCCCCACCCCACGATCTCCAGCCCCACAGCCCCCCACCCCATGACCTCCAGCTCCCAGCCCCCCACCCCACAACCTCCAGCTCCCACCCCATGACCTCCAGCCCCCCACCCCATGACCTCCAGCTCCCACCCCATGACCTCCAGCCCCCCACCCCACAACCTCCAGCTCCCAACCCATGACCTCCAGCCCCACAGTCCCACACCCCATGACCTCCAGCTCCCACCCCATGACCTCCAGCCCCCCAGCCCCCCACCCCATGACCTCCCCACAGCCCCCCAGCGGCCCCCACCAGCAGCAGTGCCTCCAGCAGCATCCTGCGGATGTCGGGCTCCGGCTCGCGCTTCTTCTCCGGTGGCAAATACTGCAGGTCCACGGGCAGCCCTGGGGGGGGGAGGGACAGCGTCAGGGTGGGGGCTCAGCCCACAACCCCCCTCCCCCCATACACCCCTCCCCCACCCCGCCCCACGCTCACGTTCCATCTCATCCTCGGGGAGCTCCTCGGGGCCGGTGAGGGGCAGCAGCAGAGAGGGGAGGATGTCCACCACGTCGCTCAGCAGCCACTCGTGGTGCTCTATGGGGGAAATGGGGGGACACGGGGTGAGATGGGGGAGGTGGGGTTGGAAGGGTCCTGAAAGGTCACAGAGAAAGAAAACGGTTGGGTTGGAAGGGTCCTGAAAGGTCAGAGAGACGTGGGATGGTTGGGTTGGAAGGGTCCTGAAAGGTCACAAAGCCATGGGATGGTTGGGTTGGGCTGGAAGGGTCCTTTAAGATCATAGAGAAATAAAACAGTTGGGTTGGAAGGGTCCTGAAAGGTCAGAGAGACATGGGATGGTTGGGTTGAAAGAATCATTGAAAGTCACAGAGCCATGGGACGGTTGGGTTGGAAGGGTCCTTGAAGATCATAAAGAAATAAAATGGTTGGAAGGGTCCTGAAAGGTCACAGAGACGTGGGATGGTTGGGTTGGGTTGGAAGGGTCTTGAAAGGTCAGAGAGATGTGGGATGGTTGGGTTGGAAGGGTCCTTGAAGGTCACAGGGCCATGGGATGGTTGGGTTGGAAGGGTTCTTAAGGGTCACACAGAAATAAAAGAGTTGGGTTGGAAGGGTCCTTACAGATCACAGAGCCATGGGATGAGTGGGTTGGAAGGGTCGCTAAAGGACATAGGGATGTGGGATGGAGCGGGATAGAAAGGTCCTTACAGATCACAGAGCCTACGGACAGCTTGGTTGGATGGGTCCTGCCAGATCACGGAGCTAAGGGGAGGTTGGATGGGTCCTGCCAGATCACGGAGCTAGGGGGAGGTTGGATTCAAAGGGTCCTGACAGATCACAGAGCTAAGGAGAGGTTGGATGGGTCCTGGCAGATCACAGAGCTAAGGGGAGGTTGGATTCAAAAGGACCTGACAGATCACAGAGCTAAGGGAGGTTGGATGGGTCCTGACAGATCACAGAGCTAAGGGGAGGTTGGATTCAAAAGGTCCTGCCAGATCACAGAGCTAAGGGGAGGTTGGATGGGTCCTGACAGATCACAGAGTAAAGGGGAGGTTGGATTCAAAGGGTCCTGGCAGATCACAGAGCTAAGGGGAGGTTGGATGGGTCCTGGCAGATCACAGAGTAAAGGGGAGGTTGGATTCAAAGGGTCCTGGCAGATCACAGAGCTAAGGGGAGGTTGGATGGGTCCTGGCAGATCACAGAGTGAAGGGGAGGTTGGATTCAAAAGGACCTGACAGATCACAGAGCTAAGGGGAGGTTGGATGGGTCCTGCCAGATCACAGAGTAAAGGGGAGGTTGGATTCAAAGGGTCCTGGCAGATCACAGAGCTAAGGGGAGGTTGGATGGGTCCTGCCAGATCACAGAGCTAAGGGGAGGTTGGATTCAAAAGGTCCTGACAGATCACAGAGTGAAGGGGAGGTTGGATTCAAAGGGTCCTGACAGATCACAGAGCTAAGGAGAGGTTGGATGGGACCTGCCAGATCACAGAGCTAAGGAGAGGTTGGATTCAAAAGGTCCTGACAGATCACAGAGCTAAGGGAAGGTTGGATGGGTCCTGCCAGGTCACAGAGCTAAGGGGAGGTTGGATGGGTCCTGCCAGATCACGGAACCACAGAATGGTTGGGTCGGAAGGGTCCTTGAAGGTCACAGAACCATCACCTCCTAACTGAGCCCCTCATCCCGAAGCCCCAACCCATCTCACCCCAAACTCCACCCCACTCCCAAACCCTTCCCCCTTCCCAGCCCATCCCCCTCCCCTCCACACCCCCCCCTTCCAAACCCCTCTCCCCCCCAACCCTCCCAGACCCCTCCCCTTCCCCAAACCCCTCCCCCTCCCCCCTTCCCTCCCCTAACCCCTCCCCTCCCCCCCTTCCCTCCCCAAACCCCTCCCCCCCTTCCCTCCCCAAACCCCTCCCCTCTCCTCTCCCCTCCCCAAACCCCTCCCCTCTCCTCTCCCCTCCCCAAACCCCTTCCCCACCCCCCCTTCCCTCCCCAAACCCCTCCCCCCCTCTTCCCTCCCCCACTCCCTCCCCTCCCCAAACCCCGCCCCCTTACCCCCTTAGAACCCTCCCCTTCCCCAAGCCACACCCCTCTCCCCTCCCCCCCCCCACTCTTCCCCTCTCCCCTCCCCTCTCCTCCCCAAACCCCTCCCCCTTTCCCTCCACCCCTCTCCCCTTCCTTTCCAACCCCCCCCCCCCCAAGCTGACCGTGCTGGAAGCAGCAGTTCCGCAGCGCTCCCCGCCGCTCCCCTCCGCATCACCGCGCTCTCCGCCTCCCGGAGGAGCGGCAGCAGCCGCCGCACCCGCGCACCTACGGCGGAGGGAACGGGGAGGGGACCCTCGGCACCCACCGAACCCAGACCCCCCCCCCCACCCCCCCCCCGTACCGGGATGGCTCCAGCAGCATCCCGCGTCCCCCGGGCAGCGCGCTGAGGTTGCACAGCAGAGCCCCGAGCTCCGGCGGCGGCGGCCTCGGTCCCTCCAGCGCTCCGAGCAGCGCTTCCGCTCCTTCCCCGCCGCCCTCCTCCAGCGCTCCGAGCACTCTCCGCGCCGCTCCGCGTTCCCGGCTCACGTTGGCCAGCACCCCGCAGGCCGGCCCGGCCGGCAGCAGCCGCAGCACGGCGGGCAGAGCGCCCAGCAGCGCCTCGCGCGCCTCGGGCTCGGCCGACACGTTCTGCAAACAGCGGAGCGCCGCACCGCCACCGCGCCCGACCTCGGGCCCCGAGCCCTCCGCCGCCGCCGCCGCCTCCAGCAGAGCCCGCACGGCCTCGGGCCGCGACGCCAGCAGCCGCCGCCCCTCCGGGTCCCCGGACAGCGCCAGCGCCGCCTCCGCCGCGCCCGCCCGCACCGCCGCGCCCGCCCCGGGCCGCAGCAGAACCGTCAGCTCCGACAGTGCCGCCTCCGCCGCCATCGCGCCGGGAAACACGTGGCGGGGCGTTGCTTAGCGACCGCGGGAGGTCACGTGGAGGAGCGGAGAGGTCACGTGGCGGGGCGTTGCTTAGCGACCGCGGGAGGTCACGTGACGGGGCGTTGCTTAGCGCCTGCGGGAGGTCACGTGGTGGAGCGTTGCTTAGCGACCGCGGGAGGTCACGTGGCGGGAGGTCACGTGGCGGGGCGTTGCTTAGCGACCGCGGGAGGTCACGTGGTGGGGCGTTGCTTAGCGACCGCGGGAGGCGGTGGGAGGTCACGTGACGGGGGCGTTGCTTAGCGCCTGCGGGAGGTCACGTGGTGGAGCGTTGCTTAGCGACCGCGAGAGGTCACGTGGCGGGGCGTTCCTTAGCGACCGCGGGAGGTCACGTGGCGGAGCGGAGAGGTCACGTGGCGGGGCGTTGCTTAGCGACCACGAGAGGTCATGTGGCGGGGCGTTGCTTAGCGACAGCGGGAGGTCACGTGACTGAGCAAGGAGTTCACGTGGCGAAGAGGAGCGATCACGTGGCGGAGCGTCGCTTAGCAACCGCGGGAGGTCACGTGGCGGAGCGGGGACGCGGGAAGTGACGGGAGATCACGTGGCGGAGCAGAGAGATCACGTGGCGGAGAGGGGAGATCACGTGGCGGAACGTTGCTTAGCGACCGCGGGAAGTCACGTGGCGGAACGGGGAGGTCACGTGGAGGAGCGACGCTTAGGGACCGCGGGAGGTCACG